>JAECUM010020376.1:0-17410 GCA_016617855.1 Megalonaias nervosa | reverse complement strand
TGCAATAGGTACACATAGGAATAGACAAGGATTTTGAATCAAGTCTGTCAGAAGCTTGATATTTAGAAGTTGTGCCAGATTGAGCTTTAGAAGAAGTCGTATTTGGTTGAAACACCTTTCTATCAGTATACTGCTGAGTAAAAGATTTGCTTACAGCAGGAACTTTATGAGTTAAGAAATACTCATCAGCAGCAATAGCAGCTTTTTCCAAGGTTTCAATTTTATGCTCTTCAAGATGATTCTTAATGTCATTAGGAACACAGTTCTTGAACTCTTCAAGTAATACTAGTTGTTAAAGACTTTCATAATCATGTTCGATTTTCTTGGCTACACACCATCTCTTGAATAACTGTTCTTTTTCTCTAGCAAATTCAACATAACATCTTTCCTACAGTTTCTGAACTTTTGCCAATAAGCCTCAGGAACTAATGCATAACCCTTCAAGATGCATTCCTTAACCAAATCATAATCAAAACTTTGCTGTATTGACAGAGATATATAGATATCTCGGGCCTTGCCAAAAAGTACACTTTGTAATAATTGAGTCCAATACTCCCTTGGCCATTTCAAATTTTCAGCAACTTTTTCAAAATGAATAAAATATTTGTCTACTTCCTTTTCAATAAAAGGGGGAACTAACTTGATATTTCATACAATGTCAAACTTTGAATTTGTACGAGAAGTGGAATCGTTCTTTTCAATTGCCAGCTCTAATTCTTTCATTTTAATTTGTTTTTGCACCTGTCTCTCTCTCTCCCTCTCTTCAAATTGTAATTGCATTTGTTTATCTTCTTTATCTTACTGTAAATGCATTTGTTCCTTTTGTAACTGTATTTGTTCTTTATGTAACTCCATTTGTTTATCTTCTTTATCTTTCTGTAAATGCATTTGTTCTTTTTGCAATTCCATTTGTCTTTTTCTCTTTCTTGTAATTGCATTTGTCTTTCTTTCTCCCTTTCCTGTCTATCTTTCTCCTCCTTTTCAAATTGTAATTTCATTTGTTCTTTTTCTTTTTCTCTCTGAAACTTGAGCTTCCTCAAACTTCCATCTTGTATTTCATTTTTAGTTCCATTATCTTAATGTCAGAATCTGTCACAGACTTACTGACCGATGCCAAAACACTTTTGTCAAAACTACTCTTCCCTACCAAATACTGAATTAAAATATTTTTAAGTTCTTGTTTTGTCAAGGGAGCTATTGCGTCAGAAAGTTCGTACTTTCTGGCAAGTTCAAGCAACTCATCCTTTTTCAGACTATCCAACTGATCCAAAGTTGGACTAGAAAGAAAACTCTCCACTTTTGACATTGTGAAAGAAAGACTGTTGTTTTCACTAAGATTTCAAGTAAAATGTGAAATAGTACTTGGGATTTAAACTATGGGAAATTAAATTTCAATTTTATTGCCAAATTCAAATATCAGCCAAATTCATATATCAGCCAATTTCATATATCCCAGACGAGCCCCCAATTTTCTTTTTGTTACGTATTGGCTCATTTAAAGTAACATAAAGAAAATAGCGAAGACAACAAGCTTTGTAAGTTTTAACAAAAATAATTTATTTCCCTAGCAAACACGGTGAAAAGGTGAAAATATGAAATAGGACTAACAATTTGCTTAGAAAATTCACACATTTGTCCTAGAATTATGAAAAGATATAAGTCCTATCAACAACAGTTCTAACTGAATCTGGTTTGAATCTCAATTCCGTTCCAAGATGGTGGACGATGACGTCATATGAAGTCTTTACGCAAATGTCCACAATTTTCACTTTGAATCACAATTTGTACTGTTCTGTTCCAATTTCAAATCAATTTCACTAAATGTCTTTGTCCAAAGCCAGTTATATATAGTTCTCCAGGGAAAATAATTATTGTTTAAAAAGTAGATGAATTATAGCTGTCATCTATAACAATATACATCTCGCTCTACAGATATACAAATGAACAACTCTTTCCAGCACCAGAAAAAGAATACCTTCTTCTCAAGGTATATGAACAACTCTACAAGGTGTTAAAGTATGACTCTCACCGACTATTTCACAGATACCTGAGTATTTGAACTGAATGAAAACATCATTTCATGCACACGCACGAAGAATGCATGGTGATTTCAAAATCTCACCATCGCATTACATGATATAATCATACATCTTAGCAAATGACCTTGGCCAAAACCCATATTTACCTAGCTTGTTTATCAAGCCAGCAATCTAAAAAAATTGCTTACGAAATCCTGAGAGTCATATTTACGTTCTAAATAAACACGACGTTTCTTTCAAAATGTCAGACCCTGTGAACATAATCATCATCACAATAATAATAATAATGAAATAAAAAAGAATTCAAATTTTAACACATAAGTAATTAAACTGCATGGTCATAACAATCTGTATGCATAAATAGGGCATTACAAATCCACTGGCCCAATGCCTTGGACAAGCTCAAAATCAGCTTTGGCAAGCAAAAGTAGTCATGGGCAATGTGGAATTGCAGAATGTGGAATCAGCAACTGGTGGAATGTGGAAAAAGTGCAGAATAGAAATGCAGAACCCTGGGTAAATGCAAAATCAAACATGTGGAATGAAAGTTTTTTCATATTTTTTTAATAAAACATAAACCTTTACAACACAAGACTAAAAAATGTTATATTCACAAATTTAATAATTATAGTTTGTATGTTTTATTAAATGCTCAAGTTAAGCATCGATGGTATTAATAATGCTGTTATTTGCATATATCACAAATGTAACTGGCATCATTTCTTTTAACCCTTACACTCTTGATGTGATACCATCTTAGGCAAATGATCCAATCATAGACCTTAATTTTTCTTGATTTCCAAGCTGGCGGTAATGCAGTGTCACATATGTACAGGTATCATCACATATATCAGGCCCTGAGGGTGTTAACGGTTCAGGTAGAATGTTATGTTTATCTTGGATCGTTGTTGCGATGATCGAACTTGAGGGTCTTAATGGATCAGGTAGAATGTTATGTTCATTTCAGATCGTCAATGCGATGATCGGCCTTGAGGGTGTTAATGATTCAGGCAGAATGTGAAGTTCATCTCGGATGGTTGTTGCGATTATCTGATCAGATCACTGGCAGCTATTATATGAACATCACCAACTCATGATTGCATTCTTTGTGAAGTTTTTGCCTGGTCGCTTTCATTTAATGCATCGCAGCTGCATTAGGTTAAGAGGACATCTACTGATTTTTTGTTTTGATATTTATAGCCATACGTGCAGTAATTATATGGTAAAACTGAGAATTTGAAGGGCAAGAACAGATAACTCCAGGAAAAAAGTTAACAACCCGAGGTTTGTTATTGCCATTCAGGTAAAAACAGCCAAATGTGGGTTTAAGGCAACTGTCCGAATGAAACTACTAATGAAGCCTGCTCATTTATATATGCACAACTATCAGTATCACTGATTGGAGGAGGCTGTGTTAGAGCTGCACTGATGCTTGCAGTAGGCTCTGTTGATGCAGCAATAGTGTTTTTGTCAATTATTAGAGGCTGCATTTTTTCATGGATGAAAGTTGGTTCTGTCAATGTTGTACTACTTTGTTAATCTGAAGTAGTAACATTAAGGTTGTTGTTTGTGTTGTTACCACTCTATTAACAACATTATCAGGTTCTACTAGTGCTGCTGAGGAAGCAGCATGTGGATTAGGAACATTTCCACTGTGAAGACAATAAGATCTGGCACCTCACAGACCACGCTGAATTTCTGTGAGGTGACATTGTACCAATCTCTGTAACTATGAGTCATGTCATCTATGGAAGCTTCTTTCCAGTTCTAAAGTCTTTTCAATACCAAGCTGAAAGCTTCTGACTGATTAGTTGTCACGTGTTCTAATCCAAACAATGTAGGTTCCCACTTTTTACCCATGCCAAGCTAAAGTTTGTAAGACTGAGGGGTAAGTCAAATATTCAGAGAGAGAGAGAGAGAGGGGTGATGTTAAGTTCATAATACTTTAAAGGAAGACATAAGGACCCCATATCACTTACCTCTAGTTATTCAGTATGCTGATTTATGCAATATGTTGACTTGATCTGTCAACAGTTAACAAGATATTTAATTTTATATGTATATGTCAAAATATTCCTCCTAGGCCATGTACAACTTCTGCAGTTTCCATGACTGAAGTCCATATGAGGTCACAAAAAGATCCCAGCATTGAGAATCACCACTGTTCTACCGTTTGGTAGCTGTTGCAGTAGCAGTATGTCTTCACCATCTTAACATCACGAAAAATAAAATATCAGAAACTAGCATTTTTTTAAACAGCTAAATGGCAAAATGAAATTGCAATGTATCAAATCATCAAATTCTTTTGAGAGTGAGATGGGCAATGTTAAGACTGTGCTCATGACTATTCAAATCTGAACTCATTTTTCACAATGCAATTCTTCCAAAAAGACATATAAATGATACCAAATATTGGATAAGAAGGTTTCACATGCTGAGTTTTATGTGTGATCAAATTCTCTTTGCAAGCATGTCTATCTGAATCAAAGTCTCATTCCTGGCGTTCTTAGCTACACATACATAAATACATTTACATGGATACATAGCTACACATATATGAATACACTGACATGAATACATTGACACAGATACACAGCTACATGTATATGAATATACTGACATGGATACATAGCTACACATGTATGAATTTACATGGATACATAGCTAAACATATACGAATACATTTACATGAACATAGCTACACATATATGAATACATTTACATGGATACATAGCTACACTTACATGAATACATTTACATGGATGCATAGCTACACATATACGAATACGTTTACATGAACATAGCTACATGTATATGAATGCATTTACATGGATACATAGCTACACATATATGAATACATTTACATGGATACATAGCTACACTTACATGAAAACACTGACATGGATACACAGCTACACATATATGAATACATTTACATGGATACATAACAACAAATGTTGAAAGAGAAGGATTAAAGTTGGGACTAAAGGATTGAGTGTGCACAGTCTCAACATCACAAAAACAGAATATCAGAAACATTATGAATAAAATATGAATCTGAGGTTAGTTTTAGAAATATTCATTAAATATAAGCTCAAGGATATGCAACCAGTGCATAAAAAAGTTGTTTACATATAATCAATTTTATGCATATATGCAAAACTTTTGGGACCCATGATCTCGGCCAAGCACTTTAATGAAGGATCAAGATCATAATGTCACCAGGCAATTTGGATCAACTCAAAATGCTAAGATGTAAAAACTATCCTGTATGTTTCAAGTTATAAATTTGTACAGGGAACGTTTAGTTTTCTTATCTTTATTTAGAATTTACTAGTCTGAATTTTGCATTCTCTGCTGAAATATGCATAAGTAACAAATCATGTGAGGAACCGGAAAGAGAATATAGGATCATTCTAAGGTTGTTCAACTCAACCCCTCTGCAAACAAGTGTTACCATAAACGCTCGCTTTGTCAGCGGAAATCATGCTATGCTCGCTAATTACCTAAGGTCTCTTGGAAGGGTCTTGAAGATGACTTTTGCAAACCTCCACCCGCCAATGGCTAAATAAATTGTCACCACAGTCAAAGTAGTAAGAAGACACGACCAGCCAAGGCCATAGCTAAAAAGGATTCCAAGGGCCAAAAAGGCCAACATCTTAAGATACACCATGTTTGAATGGATTCCTCTGGCGAAATAATTTATCGCTCGACCCAATTTAAATATAGTGGACCCTGAACTCATGAAAATATGTGAACACGGGTTCAAGGATCAACAGGCACACGCGTTGAAACCATGGAACCGATGTGCAGACAAGACATAGGGTCAGACGACCTACCGGAACCAATTGACACAAGCCGGAACAAACTAAATAACCGGAACAAAAATATAAAATACCGGAGCAACGGTTACAAAACAATTTGTACTTACTTCTGTATAGTGTGATATTTATATTTCAATTAATTTCAATTAATTTTATACTGGCGTTTGTTATTTTACTTTTTGTTTTATTTTTTGGTTATATTTATACTTTTATGTATGGGGAGATGATTATTCGAGTGTATAATACAAACACCGTCTTAAAAATAATCAAATTCGTATTTTATTGCTCAGCATGTCAAAATTAAAGACAGCAAAACAACACAAATGAATATTTAAGAATTGTACATATAATACAGAAAATGACGAATACAAATAAAAGTTACATGGCTATTATTGGTTTCACGTGGATACAGGATTTTAAGTTGATATTTAGAGAGAAATTTTAAAGATAAGATAAGAATTCTTATTTCAGACTGCATAGTCCATACATCTAAATTAAAATATAGATATAAAGTAAAAGTATTTTAAACATAAAGACCATATAAATCTTACATACAAGCATACAGACACATCCACAACAACGTACTGTGCCCTATATTGTTAAGAATGAAATTATGTAGCACAGTTAAAGAGTAATTTGTCACATCTACTAATAAGAAAAGAATTTAAACGAATGTCATAGTTACAAGGAGATTTCAAGATAAAGTTCTTACTATTAGATATTCTTTCTGATTACTTCCTCAAAACTGAATACGTTATAATTGACAAACATGTTGGAGGCACTGTTCCATCTCGGCAGGTTTGATAGAAAACGAAGACTATTATTATAACCAATAACTAGTTCTCTTTTCATACATACTAAAACTGGTCTACAGAGGAGCACAATACACTGTGCAGCAATAAGAACTGAGTGATCTAATTCTGATAGACAATGAACAATTTATAAATTTACATAAAAGCATATTTGTTTGAGTACACAAAATCTATAATGTCCCATCATATCTTCATCATCTGACTGATTGGATTTTAAGATATGATCCAAATACGTATAACTGCTGACATACGTAAGAGCATGACCATTAAGATGTACAGGAGGAGGAGATGGTAATTTGAAACCTGTTGACTGAAAGACCATGCATACAGATTTTTTTTTGTATTATAGATGATATCATTCTCCAATGCGTATTGTTCACATATCTTTAATAATTTCCTTAAACCTGCGATAGAAGGACTCATCAATGACATATCATCAGCAAAACTAAAATTGTTAAAAAATTGCAGATTTGGTGGCAGATGTAACCCCACGTGATACTGACCCAGTTAGGATTTAACTTGTCTATGAATATATTAAATAACAAAGAGGAAAGAACACCTCCCTGCCTCACCACATTGGTTACATGGAAAGAGCCGGATATTACACTTCCCCAGCGCATATAATACAACTGTTTGCCATATCAGTTAACTAAAGTATGAACTATGTAGACAGGTATTTTAATATCAAGCAACTTTTTAAAGAGTGTCCAATGACTGACCCCTTTAAATACCTTACTAGCGTCTAAAAAGCATGCAAACACTGGGCTGCCATGTTCTACATAATAGCTGACGGTTTCCTTAAAGGTATTGAGGTGTAAATCTGTTGAATGTTGCTTTTTGAAATTAAACTGATTATCGGAGATTGTAACTTCACATCTTTGTAATATGATGCATTCACATATTTTTGAATAATTGTCGTAAGGTTACCAATTTTGCTTTTCAGTAGCGGTATAATTGTAACTTGATCTGGAACAGAGTTATGTACAAACATACAATTAAATAAAATCATCAAAAGGACATGTAGTTTAGTATCTGAAAATCTAAAATGTTACACATATAAAAAAATCTGATCCTGGACATTAACCTCCTTTTTGACTTGCTATTGCACATTGGATCTCAGATAGTGTGATTACTTCAATACGAGCAGAAGGGGTATTCACTGCTGAAAAAACACTCTTTTTATTCGATTCGTTTTTAACACTATTGAGTATGTTTTCAAAATGAGTTAACCACATTTGCATATATAATTTTGATCATGGTTCCCATCCATCAATGCAAATTGGTAGCCTATTGGAAGTTCTCGTATTTTGTTTAACTTGCTTCCAGAATTCACGTTGGTCGAAATTTTCAAATTTTTGGGCTTGCGATTCTGCTCAATTTTTTACTTCTTCCTTTTTACATAATCTAAGAGCATACTTAAATTGTGCTCTTGTTTGGCACATTTGGTTACAAAGATAGCCATACAAAGATAGCCATGACAAGGTATTAAAGTCAAGAATATATGGCAATATTACATTGTGTAAATAATGCAATGTAACGATTCATGCTAACACTTCCAAATTATCACGTGTAAAAAAAAATTAAAAAAAATAGACCGGATCACTTAGATCAACAGAATGATTTGCCTGCTGATAGATACCACTTGCAGAGAAGCGAGTTATCACATTCAGATTAAGAGATTCATGTCTTATGTAAATACTTGTGTACTTATTTTGTAGGTTTTAATTAATCGTCTGTGTCATCGCGCCTGTCTGTGTCAGCGTCGGTCTGTTTTTGACGTTTTTCCGTTCGTGTTCGTTCGTTCACTGTCCTTTCTATTTGACTAAGTTTCTTTCCCGTGCTCTTAGGTGATATAGTTGTTGTTGTTCCGCCAGGTGAAATCACCATTGTTAGATCATTTTAGAAGAACTTTTTGAGACTTTGCATACAGTTTTTCACGTTCATCATTTGTTTTGGCTGCCCACACGGCTGTATATATCAGGGAAATATATGTGACTGTCCTCTAATCATTATTGTCCGGTACTTACGACAGCCATTCGTAGGCCTTTAAACTGAGTGTCTACAATTTCATTCTTGTCATATATAAAATCCAGTAAAGGTCTAGACAGGAACGGCCTTAGCAAACACGATGCCCGATTTGGAACATTTTGGCCGGGCCCTCTGGGTTTAGGCGCGGGGCACCCTGTGAGCACGGCTTTTGGAAATATACTTTTAAACAAGTTTTATATGATATTGAACTTAAAATTTTCTTCCATCCCTTTAAAATTACTTTCTTTCATTAGATATATTTTTGAATATTACTAACGCGGCGGGCCACTGAGCGCGGCGCCCGATTGGGCCAAATTGGTCCCATTGGCCTAAGGCCGACTCTGGGTATAGCTTTCTAGTCTCCTCTTTGTTTCAACATATGGTTGACAGATTCGCAGTTATTGTTCCACCATGATTTTTCAATACGTCACACTCGAAAGGGTTAATTCACCTTAGATTTAATTTGATCTTTGATAATTTTATAACAATATTTTCGAAATTTATCAGAAACTTGTTCAGGTTTGCTTGCTATTTCTTCCGCAATAATGTCAGAACAGATGCTGTCGTCGGCATTTACAAGTCAGTCATCTCCAAGGAGTTTCTTCAGAATCCTCTATATGTCTGTCTTGTCGACTGCATCATCTACTAGGTTCGCTTTTGCAAATTGTCGTAAATGATGATTACACAAAACTTGAGTGACCTTTGGAAATGCGTTTTCATGGTCTTCACCATTGCTTTCTCGTCGTCACTTCCCATCAGTCAGTCGTGTCAAAGTCAAACTTTTTAAATTTAAGATGGAGAAAAGACTGTGAATATTATTCAAAGTCACTATTGTCATGAATAAACATCGGGCAATAAATAATTGAGATTCGCCTGTGTCAGACCTAGTCTCGGTCGCCTGCTTATAATAAGTTACAGTAATATGCATGGCGCATTAGACTGAATGTTTTGTCTACAACATGGAACGTCTGTCCTGTGCATCATCATATTTTAAAAGTCCGTCAGTTGTTCATCAGTATACAAAATAATATAGGGTGATTTGCCTGAATCCCTTGCCACAGATCGTATAAAGGGGTATGGTTCATACTTACTAGTTTTTCAATTTCTGTTACATTATATTTCTGATGTTACTACCGATATGTTCTGTTTTCCTTTTATCTCTGTACTTTGTTGTCTAAAATATGTTTGATTCTTCATGGCACCACTTAACTAAGCACTTCTTTTTCAAGTTTTTGAAAACGCTAGGTTCATTTTGTTGCAAGGACTTCAGACATTTTGTCAGTTCTAAATCTAGGGGTGCGTATGTATTCATCACAGTTGTGTTTAGAGTTCCTTTGAGGAGATAGACCTGGAAATTTACGTCAAGACACACTGTGAGAGGACGTTAGCCATGTAAATCGTTTCTTATAGATGGCGTCAAGTTTCAGATAAGTGTAGTAACTCTGAAGGATCAGAAGTTGGTTGTTGGGAAAGATAGACATGTTCCTTTTTAACAATGGTACCGTACACACCTTTTCTGATAATAATTTTCTCAAGGCCCCTATTTAGTAAAATCAAGTAGTGGGTGATTAGTGAGGCGCTTTTTCATCCATCTCAAGCGCCACAGTCATCTGGAAAGTGGCTTCTATTTTTGTTTGATTTTTGGGGGGGTGGGGGGTGGGGAGGTACATGGGCTTCATTTCTTACCAGAAAGTAAACATTTTATTTTAGGCCAGTAGGTACAGATGTCAATGAAGTAAGACGGGAACTTACAAACCTAACAGCTAAATTTGTGTCTATGAATGTTCTTTAGAATGTCCAGCACTTGCCTTCTACTCACAGAATAGAAAATACAAGTCCAGTATTTGTTATAAGAAATTGGGTTTATTGTGCACGAGGTTGGTAAATCGAGATAAATACATTTCTCCTGTTTTCTTACACCCTTATCATATTGGATAAAGGTCAAGTCACATTTTCCTTGAAGCAAAAGAATCATCAGGCACTTTTCTTACTGCAATCCCGTAACCAGCACCCTTCACAAGCTTCAATGGAATGACCACCACTAATATGCTGTTCATGCTATGTTGATTATACAGACAAGTAGCAAACTAACCAATCTGAAAGTTACTTACCACTTGTCATATAATACAACAACTCAGCATGAACAGCAATCAGGGTAGCTTCATTGCTCAGAGTGAACAAAACTCGAACAGGTAATCCTGGTTCAAGGTTGCCTAATTGGCTAAATATGTGTAAATGAGAATAACACAATAATTGCAACTGATGACTTTATTTCACTCATCAATAAACATTAATTACATAAAATAATAAAATACCCACTTCTGCCAAATTAAAACATGAATATATAAAATTATAAAATATATGATCCTGCTACACAGAGTTATTTTCTAAATTGTTCTCTTCGACATTGTCAGAAGAAATGTTTTTAGAATTTGTCCATTCTCTCAACAATATCACTGTTTTGATTAAGGCTTACTTCTCGATATGTCGATTATTTGGATGAATCCTGTGATTATTTAGTACGATACATACAGAAGACAAAACAACAAAACTTCCGTGGAGTTGAAGCAGATTTATGGTATATGTTTGTTACACAGTATATAATAGGAAAACTTGTTTGGAATTGTTGCAGGGATAATTCACCCCGGTTTATTTATAGATTAATGCTCTATCAATATTTCAGTATATGAAATTCTATTTTATTTAAAGAACCTCTCGTAGACCTGTGGACAGTTTTTTTTTTATACACGTATACGAAATTTGAATCAATCATAAATCATCACGCCAAACTAGCGCAACTAGCGTTACATTACTTTAAGAAAACAAAGATGCTGATAACACTTCGGTTACTCTGGATGGCATTTCAGATTTTACAATCTTAATTACTTCTTATGTATCCTCTTCTAAAAAAATTAAATACTCAAAGATTAATGCAATATGGTTTAGAAGAACAACAAATAAATTTTGCCCAGATTATGACCTGGATTGGGACTAAAATTATCTTTGAATTTAGATGATATGTTAAAACTTAAATTATGGTCATGATATTTGGGAAGAACTGATTTTCTTAGTAGTCGAAAAGACTAATTATTCCTGTACTCTAAAAAACGCTGAACTTACATAGACAAAAAAGCACCTGTTGTGGAAAGATGTAACAGAATTCAAAATACTTTAATGTAGAAGTATTTCACCCAAAATGAAACCAAAACATGGGTTAACATTTCTCCAAAGCTAATTTACGGATACAGAAACATTCATCTCAGATTAACAGACATGACTCCAGTTAAAGAAAGCAAGGAAGAAAACTGATCCATTAATAGTCATGACTCCAGATAAAGAGAGCAAACACGTAAAATCCATTAATGGTCATGACTCCAGTTAAAGAGAGCAAACACGTAAAATCCATTAATGATCACGATTCCAGTTAAAGAGAGCAAGGAAGAGTACTGACCGAAAGTATAGACGACTCTTATCTGTTAATTAACAATTTATGCAATTATTATTTATTAATTCAAACTTGAGAAGCACTCAGGATCTCAAAATATAGAGAGGATATTTGCTTGAAACGAGTGAATAATGGATGTATTTCATCGAGTGAGCGAAAATACTCAAATTTTCACACACGAGATGAATTATATTCGTTATTCACTCGGACTCAGCAAGTGTTCTTTTTATTTTAAACTCAGATATAATGGTTAGTTACATGTATAGCAGACTGATAGCAGATTTCTTACTGTATCTCTAGACAGGTCACTGGTTTGCTATTTGTATTGTATTCTGCTGCGTTTTGTGTGTACTTACACAGAAAATATCACTAGTAACACAGTCCTCATTCCTAATTAAAGACAAAATAGCACATAAAAACAAACTGAAAAAAAAGTATATGTTCATTATTGAACTGGAGCTTGCGAGGCGGCCTTCTTACCGCTAGACCACGCATGAGTTTAAATATGTCTCCCCACGAGGCTTGACGAGTGGGGAGACAAATAATGTTACCCCTTGACTGGGATTTCCTTGTCTCGGTTGAAACCCCAACATAGATTCTATATAACTCAGATTTCTAAGTTACACTGTTCTCGACGGCAGTGAAAATATGTATCATTTTTCAGCCCAGTGACGTATCACAATTATTCCCACTTTGAAAGGAAAATCCAGTAGTTCATGGCCTAGCATAAAAGGAACAATATTTGCGAATAGCTATAATTTTAACTTCACTGAGGAGATATTCAAAACCAGACAGGTAATTATAGGCGAAACGGTAGTTTACAAACTCGAAGACTTCAAGGGAGATAAGATAAGAAACGATAAGATACCATACGATTTATTTAAAGTTTTGATGTGCCTGTAGTGGCCCGTGTCGTAGTTATGTACCTCCAGTCTTTCGTTGGATCATAATAATACAATCCAAGACTATATTCTTTTTTGAAACTTCAGTATAAATACAAGTTTCTATTTCCAGGAATGGTTTTCTTGAAGATCACTTTGTATTTACAGAGAAAATCGCTCGAATTAAATAATTTGAATAAATAAAATCCATCCCAAATAAATTACTGAAAACAGCAAAAATACAATCGATTCTGCTAAGATCTTAAAGCACTAATGAATAATTTATAGAAAAACAAGATTATATAGTCTTCTACTTCACCTAAATGTTTTTTGGGTTTTTTTGCCATATGTTGAGGTTTTAATTCTTGGGAAGTCTAAAATATTTGAATATGTAAAAGTTTATTTATTGCCTTTAAAACATACCAAATAATCGAAACATTAGTGACCACGCTTATTCAGAATTTTAAAACTCTTTATAGCCGCAGTCCAAAGTCTGCGCACCATCAGGGTGATCTGGTGAGATGATATAAAGGGCATGCTTTGCGAATAAGAGTTATATCTATGCAAGAACACTAGATGACATATACAAAGGTGAAACGATCTGGAAGACCAGAATGATCAACACCAAAAAGGATGTACTGCTTAAAAAGAAAGGAATTGGAAGACCATATGAAACAACACCAAAAAGTATTTACTTTTGAAAAGGAAAGGATTAGGAAGATCATAAGAATCAATGCCTAAAGGTATGTACTTCTGAAACAGAAAGGATGAAGCGTTAAAAGTTAAGAACCAGGAGAAAATATTGCTCCATTGAAATAAATGACGTGTTAAAGACACTTTTTTTTTCTACGGAAACGTTCTGCCTATTGACATTGCCTTCAACGCTGAAGTAAACACACTACACGGTTAGCAGTATTAATAAGCACGAAAATGTTTAGTTTTTAAAAATCACTAGTTTTTTACAATGTGACAGATATTAAAAAAAAACACCGCCTTGGAATATAAGAAAGAACACGCACGACAGCTTGTAAATCAAATGTTGAAACGTGAAATTGCATAAAATTTATCCTATTTTACTTTAACGGTCATCATATTACTTTTCTGGGTTTGTTTGTTTGTTTGTTTGTTTTTTGTTTGTTTGTTTTTTTTTTATCCAATTTTCCATCAGACCTAAGATGGTCGTAGCGACTACAAATTGAATACTGGTCATTATTGGGACGAGAAAACGACAAATTTTAAATCTTGAAGAATATGTTACACTTCATGAATAGATTTCTTTACCAGCTTTTTTGTTGTTTTCGATGTAAAGGAACTGCATTCGCCTGATATTTATATGATGTCAAAGCTATTTCTTTTTCTGTTTATTGCTTGTTTAGTGCGAATCAAATGGAGCAAAACAATTGATGAGATCTTAAATAATTTTGATATTAGTTTCTGGCATTTTCCTGTCTGAAGGGTATGAGCGCCTGCCAGTGAATACTTGATGTACTCCAACCTCCAACCACGTTTCTATGCCAGTATCTAATGCCTTGGAATGAAATTCTTGCACACACGATATTCATTTTGACCAACAACCGATTAAAATGCCTGAGGCATATTTATTCTCCTCTTTGATACTCGTTCAGGCTCTCTGCTCCACATACTGACAAAGCTTACGTGTTTCCAGTAAGTGTAAAAACATGTTCTTGCGAATGGTGTAATAGTTTTGCAACATATCTAGAGTTTTCTTTTCCTTTATCATCTGCTTTGTTGCAATCGAAAGATCAGAACTGTCATTTGTTTTTCTCCAAGTATCTTCTTTTCAAATTGAAAAGTGTCACCGATATCCCATGCATTTTATAGTTCCATTGGCCGTTCAACGAAGGAGCTACCTGAAGGTCTGTCTGCAAGTGACCGTTTACAGAGTCATCGTGTAGTATAAATTCATCTGTGCTACTGCTATTTGACATTTGTTGACCATTCTCAACTTGAACCAAAACTTTAACGTTTCAGTATTCTCTAACTTCATTATCAACATCTATTCTAAATCGTTGTCTATTCTGTTCGAGACCATATTCATTTGTTTTGTTTTGTAATATGACAGCTGGTTTTTGTTCTTTCTTTTTCTGTCATGTGTATAAAATACCTAATTAAATTAATGCCATCATTTGAACTATTTGTTTTAAGAAAAATCTCTTTTTTACGCCTACAACAGAAATATTTGTTTCCGTCTCAGTTTCAATGTCTGTTGCACTATGCTGATGGTCTTAAATTTTCTCCAAAAAATGGCTTTACTTCTTCAAATTTGTCTTCCCCAACTCCATGGTTCTTGCTGCCTTCAGCGAAACTGAATGGTGTTTTGTGTGATGCTGTCTATGATGGTCGACTTTTGTCAGTCATTTCTCGTTTGTTTGGGGGGGGGGGGGCCTCTGGTCTCTGTAAGCGTCACATCTTTAATTTTAGCTCGAATGCAGCCAACCAAGTCATTGCATCAGTCTGACCAATCACTGTTAAACACATCCTAATCAATCTGTATTTTCTTTTTAAAAATTCTGTTTTCCGCTGTGAGTTGTTTGATCACAGAAGTAAATAAACGACATCTTGATTTAAAGAAGTGTGGGATTTTAAAATAGGGTTGTAATCTTATTTTTAAAATGGTACAACTTGGCAAAGACTATTTTAATCTATTACACAAAAACTAATATTATGTAAGATGGAGTTGAATTGTACAAAGGATGCTAATACTTAAAGAAGTCATTCTATGTATTTGATGCAGCTGGTCTACTAGATTGATTGAGGCGCTATAACGTTGTATATAATTTAATCACAATATTAATGACCCACCCAGTTAACTTCTTGATAATTAGATGAGTAGAGCACGATGTTTCAGGTGAGAAATTGATTTTTGATTTAAGTGCCTTATGCAATACAATTAGTTTATAATCTTGCTCTGAAAGAAGGTGATTCAGTCTTTTACTACGTGCTTTTAATTGATCCCCATTTACTTCAAAAGATATGAACCATCACTATATATCTACATTTACTTTTCTATTTTCAGAGCAAACTATTGCAGTCTGGTAAATGACAACCATTTTCTCCAAGAATAGAAGAGTAACTGATTCAAATTATAACGCTATCTCAGCTTTGAACAAAAATGAATATAACACTCTTTTCAGTTCAACCCTCGAGTAGATATGGAAAACGTTTTGACACCATTAGGACGATGTAAAAATTAATGCATATTTCACAATTTTTAATATTTAGTTTTAACAGAACTTTCATTAGAAATCTTCCAGTAATGGAAATTAAACTACTGAAATAAATGGCAGAATCACCGTTGGATGTTGCTGGCGAGATAAGATTAATAGTTGTAAAGGTTTCAAATGCAGCAGAGAAACTGAAAGAACGAGATGAGAATTATTGAGATCAATCGGGCATTATAATGGAAATGAATCGGGCTGTGTAATGGAGATCAATTGAGCATTATAATGGAGATCAATCGGGCATTATACAGGAGATCGGTCTAGCATTATAATGGAGATCAGTCTGGTAATATACTGGAGATCAATCGGGTATTATACTGGATATCATTTGGGTATTGTAATGGAGATAAATCTGGCATTATTAAGGAATTCAATCTGGCATTGTAATGGAATCAAATCTGGCATTGTAATGAATCAGTCTGGCATGATGATTGTAACAGAGATCAAACGGGCATTTTATTGGATATCAGTCTGGCGTTATACTGGAGATCAATCTAGTATTGTAATGGAGACCAAATGGGCATATTAATGGAGATAAATCTGCCATTACAATGGAGATCAATCGGGCATGACAGTTGAAGAAATGAACAGATAGGACACAAATTCGAAAGAGAAAAGGTACGATTGTGAAAATAGGAAACAGAAGTTTAGTGTATTTACATAAGAAATGCTAATTTCATAAGCGAAATATCGGTGAACACTGTTTAAAATGTTACCTCTTCGTTAGCAAAAACTAAAACATTATCGCAGGTACATGAACTTCTGATTAAAGCAAAGATGGAAAACCGACACAGTAATAAACTAATACTATCCAAGTTCACAAAGCCCAGTCATTTCATACGACAAAAATTTATAAAGCTAATTTTTCATATACAGTTTATTAAACACACTTCAAAATCTGACAATGGTGAATGTGATCACTATATGACATGAAATTTTGGCACAATAATCTAAACTGGACAGTGTCCATGGCAACGCCACGTTGTGGGGTTTTCTTCATACATTTCTCCAAAGTCAGTATGTACCAGAATTAGTCAAATCAATATACAAATTTCATGCTTATTTCTAACTGAGAAAACTGCTGTCTGAAAGTAATATACATTTGCCCAATGACGATATATTAATATATATATATATAT
>JAECUM010020375.1:0-32259 GCA_016617855.1 Megalonaias nervosa | reverse complement strand
CAGTTTTGAAAACTGATTACTCCAACACTATTAGTTCATCTCATTACCAAATATTCTGCAAAATTTTATCAGGGAATTAAATTAATTATTTTTCATGTCATATGCTTCTCAAAAGTTGACAAAGTTAAAAGAAAATTTTGTGTTAAAAATTTGTGTAAAGATGGTTTGGCAATGAATAGATGGTAAGTTTTTTAAAACTATTATCTTTAAAAACTTATATGTGTTTGTTGTGTTCTTATATCCAGTATAACATTTTAAAATTTGTTTGAAATTCAGTATGTGGGATTAAATGTCTGTTACAATTCCCCAGACAGGAGAAGAATTTACCAGTTCATTTTTGAAAATAAAAAAAATTGACACATAAATGTATTATTTGTAAGAATTTACATGAAATAATACTGCATTTTCTTTGGCAGTATAAGTGATAAACTGGTTATGGAATGATGTATTTCATAAGATTTAGAATAAAGTGAATATAGAGCTTCTATCTACTGAGGGCTGTTCTATTAAAATATAGAGCTTCTATCTACAGAAGGCTGTTCCATTAAAAATAGAGCTTCTATCTACTGAGGGCTGTTCCATTAAAATATAGAGCTTCTATCTACTGAGGACTGTTCCATTAAAATATAGAGCTTCTATCTACTGAGGGCTGTTCCATTAAAATACAGAGCTTCTATCTACTGAGGGCTGTTCCATTAAAACGTACATGTAACCCAGGGAAGGCACTTTTAAAGTGGGGTACTCACCCATATATGCAATTTAGAAATTTCTTATAATTTTATTATAAACTCTGTGAAGTCAAAGTACCCTGGCATATATTTTTAAAAAAACTGCCTTCCTTGCGTACCATCTATGTTTAAATGGAACAGCCCTGATTGTTGGTTATCCTGTACCTTAGTTCAGTACAATCCTTGGTAACTGCTTGAATTCTTCTTTGCTGTTAAGCACTTTATGTTGGAGTGTTTCGACCTCCAACCTACATGCGATCAGTATTACAATGTGCATGACATTAGGGAGCTCTTTGATACAGTAAGTGTGTCTTGCATTATAGAATTCCTGAAGGAAGTAAACATTTATTATAAGCTATAGCTTTTATGCTATCACTTTGAGCAGTTTTATGTGATGTATATACCGTCCCTTAATTTTAATTACCTTTCATCTGTCTTCATTAACATACACCATATACATTCCCCGTTGATCAGGAATCTTTATTTATTTATTACCGTTACCATCTTATCGTTTTACTTTCAACTGTTTGGTTCCATATCGCTGGTCAATACGAAACCTTTTACCACTTTTAAATGATCAAAGATATAACCTTTTGTATGGTGCTAGATAGCCTAACAGTGCTGGTGTGTTGTAAAAATTCAATCAACCAACCATCCAACCAAATTCTTCTTCATATATCAAACGTTAATGAGAACAATATGTAATCTTAATTTGAGGTGAAAATCAAGATGTTCAGTGAACCTGAACCTGTTTTTCTTGACTTGTACTTTGCTAGTTTCTCTTGGATGAGACAGATGTTTCTTCATGTTTCTCATAATGATTGTTCCTGGTAGATGTAATTTGCATACTTACTTTCACCATAAAATAGCAGTAGACAATTGGAAAACAACTGTAAATACTGAAAGTGATTTACAAGTACATTTTTTCCCAGCATTTATAATAAACTTAATGTTTTAATGTATCACTCAATAAATTGGAATTTTGTTGAATAAAGTAATACACGTTTTCAGGAATACCCTTATTTTACTACAATATGAAGAAATCAGTCTCATTGTTGATCCTTCAACCAAAAGTGGTCTGTATAGTGTGATCTTTATTGTAGAAGTTTAAAAAAGAAGTGTAGAACAGAAGCTGTGCATAGGAGCTCTGTAGTGGAAAAGAATACTGGTTTGGTTTTGTATTGTCTTTTCTTTGTTTCTCTTTCTTCATATGTGCTGCCAATATTTTATTTCATTATGTCATAATCTTGTTCATTAAATGGTGCCAATTAAAAAGTAAAGGTGAATTTTTATGCACAAAACCCATATGCTCTTGTAAATCACTCACTGAAAATACATTGATGCTGTTGTGTATAGTATACACTTACCTCACAATATTAAGTTGTAGATTTTACATTGGAAGTCAACTTAGTCTTGTAGAGTCTGTTTTGGTGCTAGTTCCATTGCATAGTGATAACAGCAAAAGTGAGTGATAAAAGTTGATAACATACTTAGTACCCAGTATTAGTTATATTCATTATGGCAAAACTACAGAAATTTTCAACAGCCAATGCCAAGTAATACAATTTCATTTCTTTCTTGAATTTTTCTTAGCATATAAACTTTAATTAAGTTTCTCTCAAATAATACATGTATTTTGTTCACACACAGAGTAGTGAAAACAGTTGCCTTTATTTTATTGCTGTTAGGCTAACTAATTTTTATTCATTTTATGACTCAAAACTTGTTTTGCTGTTGCATTTGAACTTGAACAGACATGTTGCATTTACTGGCACAATTAAATTCAGTAATGAAATTTTCATAAAGCAAACTTGCACTCAGGGTTATTAGAATCAAACGGTTGGTTATGAAACCAAGACAATGCCACACAAAATTTTTTGAGACTTCATTACCCTGATATTATCAAACACAGTATTATAAACAGAATCACGCTTTTTAAACGTTTCTCATTTTTCAGGTTTAAGTATAGTCTTAAAAATTGTGATCCCTCTGAATACAAGGTTTTTGTGTCTGTGTAATATATCAAGTTGTGTACATGTTATTTGATGTGAAAAGAATTCACTATCTTAGGTATCCTTAAGTATTCAGTCATTCAGCAATTTCTTTTACAAAATTTAGCCAAGAAGCAGAAGTTCGGTGATCTAGTACATCTGCATAAGCAGAAAAGGAAGAGAGAAACAAAGAGAGATGAGAAAATAAAAATCAAGAAGAAAGGCCAAAGTAGAAAGAAAATTATGCTGGAAAGAAATATTGATGGTTCAGGTAATACAATTATAAAAAATTTGTTATTTCTGTTTTTCTTTTCTACAGAAGGAATTCCTTTTTAGTTAATGAGAATCTAACACAGGGGAATAAATTCTGTAGTCAGGACATCAAATACATAAGGACTTTGAATTTTTAGCTCTGCTAATCATAGACTAGAAGAGTTTTTAGGATGGTCTTTCATCTGTCATCTGTCAGGTACCACATGTTTGTTATCATTACTTCCCCTAAACAACTTGGAAGGTTGCATGAAACTGTACATATACATTCATCACATGGTCTAGTTGGTCCTAAATGAAAATGATGCCACCTGGACATCTAATATGTCAGTCTTGACAATTATGTTTTTGTTACTCCTACTGAACAGATGGTTATTTCTTGTTCAAAATATGTTACCAAATCATAATACCTTAGGACCACTACTACTACCTCACAAATCCAGCCCTCCATGCTAAAAACGTTTAGCTAAAAGGCTAAACGTTATCTGTCTACCTAGGTGGCAGTTAGAGTGATCTCCTGTTGATACTGGATTGGTGCCAAATCCTGTGAATTCTCCAGTTAATACAACGACTCGAGCCAAGCAGCTTGCTGTCATCAAGAAAGACATCACAAAATCCTTTACCAAGTTTCTGGAAGTTCTACACTTACAAGTTGAAGGAGTCTTCACTTCAAAAGAGAAGTATACTCAATATATATTTCCAACCTTTCTTTCTTCCTTAGATGAAGAAGTTCTGTCTTTACAATTGCCACTTTTCCATCACTTAATAGTATTAAGTAACTTGCACGGGTAGCCTATGTGACTTCACAGTATTTATGGCTATTGTTTTAATTTATATGTGCGTGTAAGTCTGTAGTGGGCTACAGAAAACTCTTAACAGATGTATGATTTCCACTACAACTGGATACGTAAAGTTAAGGTTTCTAAACCAATGCAATCTTCGCTTCAGTGCGCCAAGTTTCACTGAATTTATCTGTACAGGCCATTATCAAGCCTTCCTATAATATTGTGAAGTGATATTATGCATTGATGCTTTATTGCTTTCATTAGATTGTCTGCTAACAGTAATTTCCAGATAAAACATTTATCAGGTATAGCTCTGCACAGGAATTGTGTAAATGAGATGCTTAGGCACCTTTGGTACATACCTGCATGGGTCACAATGTTGTCCCTTCACATTACTATAACCAGATTCATAAGTGCCTGTCTGGTATGTGATATAGAAAACTCATTTTTACACAAGTCAGGATACATAAAGTTAAGTTTCTGTATTGTCTTAGCTTCTAATTCATAGTTGTATATGTGACACTTTACTGATTTTACCTGTATTGAACATCATTGGACCTTTTCCTACAGGTAAATTTGATTCAAGATATTGTAGCACTTGCTTTATAGGTATAAATGATGATGCTTCAGTTCATTTTTTATGTGCAGGTTTTTGTGTGTAATATAGAAAACTCATTTATGTGTCTGTGTAGCTTCAACTTGGATAAGTACAGGTAAGTTTTCTATGCATGGTTTATTCAGTAGCATCCAGCTTGTACACATTACAGTAATCAAGGCTTCAGTGTATTTACCTGTATAGGCAATCAAACAAATTGACCTTCCTTCTGGGTAAGCTGTCATTTGAATTGATTAGTTGCCTTCCACTTCATACATGTAATTACTATAAGCAATGCTTTGGTGAGCCTACCTGTATAGGTAGTCAGATTGACCTTCCTATAGGTTTTTTGTGACAACAATTGATTATTTAGCATCCACTTTCTAAATATTGTTAATGATGCTCTAATTCTTTACCTGTTGAGGTCACGTACACCCTTTTACAGGTATTAGTGGGTAACTCTGCATTGATAATCACAAATTCATAAAGCAGATGTTCACTATATTATATGTATATAGGGTCTACTCTGTTTTGTCTTACAAATTTAGACTGTGGATGAGACCAGTCTGACAACCACTCAACATGTGTAGTTTTCTCTGGTTATTATGTCTTGAATACGTGTCAGACTTAAATATTATGGACAGAAGGCAATCATAGCTCAAGGGATGAAAACACCAGTTTGCACGATATGGTTCAAAACCATATTAAGTGGGCAGCAAGATGGAGACCAACAGTAGTGTTAGTTACAGTCTTGCATATCAGAATTACAAACCAGATACATGGATCAATATCCCAACCTCAAGAACTGGACAACGTCATGCCAGTAAAAAATGTCCATGTTTCTACACAACCAGACTCGGCCATATAACTCTGATCGCAATGGCCAAGACCACAACCAATCATACCTTTTTGTTATGAATATTTATTTTGCATCGTTTATTAGTTAGGATTTTATAGAATTGTTTTAAAATTTCATTATATGTTTTGAGTGATGTAAAATGTATAGCTGACTTTGTCCAAAATCAGTGACAGTTTTGTTAACAACATTGTTTACCTTTTTCTGACTGAAGGATGTATTAGGATTATTATCTCGGACTGCATCAAGGACATTGTGTTTACCATGTTTTTTATTATAATTTTAGTAATAGACCTTCTAATTTTAGCTAAGATGTTATCTTGTAAACATTTGGAAACTTCTAGAATAAAATTTTCCTTTTGGAAATATTTTTTGTTTTTTTTGAAAATGCTAATTGTGACCTACGTCAGGTAGAGGAGTATAAAATCTTGTTACGGGAAAACTTATTTATTCCTGCAATAACTTATGAAGCAGAAACCAGTCGTGTTGTTGTGTGCAGTATTTCATTTATCTATTCAGATTATTTATTCACTGGAAATACAAAGTGCTCGTATGTAAAGTAATATTCTTGGAAAGAGAGACTTGGAATTATAGTGAAATTCAAACAAGGATATATTCTTGGATATTATTATTGTGATTCAACAAAAAACTGTTGGCACATTACTTTTCAGGCCATCACAGGCACATCAACACATCCAGCATTGGATTTATTTAGAATCCCACTAAAGTTTATTCAGAACTTGAGTCATTAGGACTAGTGTTAGAAATTCCTGGATTATTTGGATTTAATTTGCAATATCATAAGTTATTTTTTTATTTTCACTTTGTATTTTAAGGAAATAAATTGTTTATTGAATTTTACAAAACTTGTTGGTTTTCTCTTTTGTATTCCTTTTTTTAAGACCATAGAGTCATATTATATCAGACACCAGAAAACAGACATGTTCAGTTCCATGACCTGCATAATGCTGCTAAGCACTTACTGCATATGATGCCCAGTTAATGCCATAATACCCAAGAACCCACTTCATGAAACCAGTTATACAGCAGAGTAACCCACAGTGCTGCTAAGCACTTCCTGCAGAAAATACCCAATCTATACAGGCACTCTCATGGATCAGTCTATCCTGTATTGTGCTACTATGCACTTCCTATAGAAGATATGCAGTTTATATAGACACCTTATTGGATCAATCTTACCTGCATAGTACCTCAAGATACTTCTGGCATACAATATCCATCTTTGGGCCTCAGTTTTCAAGAGATATCTCTTCACTCACCCTCAAGCTTCTGCCACCCAAGAGACTCTGCATAGTGACATCTGAGAAGTAATGGAATCTGACTCTTTAAATACTGCAAGCATAGTGGGCTGCCATCCTCGACATTCTTCTTCAACCTCGTAGTTATCATAGGAGACATCAGTTAATAAATTGTGAAAAACTGTTACTCAGGTTTCCATGTTGTTATTAGATCTTACTTGATGAGTGATACTCCTTCTTGTATCATTTAAAACTTTAGTTGCCTACCCAATCCTATTGAAGTTCTGTCCTCCTTGTTGCACTACATCACCTGCCAGGTGTACAGTTCTGACATCTGGTCATCGTTGTGAATGGAAGAATCTACTTTCAATTGCTCCCATAATCTGACAAGTTACTGACAATTTGGGACACCTTGCATCGTTGATTACAAGTCCCAAGTATCTATGGATGTTTTTTCCACCATCCCTCAGTCTCACTACAGCAAGAGGGATTTGCAAGGCAACCAACAAAAGGTCTCAGGGATGTCCCAAGAGCACATCCCAAACTAAGTGGAAGAGTCAAAAGGAGGTTGGTCATTTTCACCTGCATTCCATGAGACCCTCCCTATCTCAAATGTCATACATACAACCAACCAACCCCATCACAGATCCTGGTAAGGAGAAGGCTTCAGTCCATTCTTGCTGAATGGAGAAGATTTACCGTGATGACATGGGGGCTTGGTATCCCATTCAGCGCACCTACTAGCCTGAGTTCTTTCAGTTACAATGTAGTAGTTATCACTTGGTCATCAACCTAAGCGCATCCAATCAACTCTGTTATGCTCTTGGGCTCACAATGGGATGCAGTGAGTTTGAATCCTTTTCATTGTGGAGGCTATGCAATCATTGTCAACTTGCAAGAGGTGTGATTTCACATTCCCACTCAACAAATTACAGAAGTTCTGTGATTTGCCTACAACAGGCTGCAAGGCAACAGACTAATTATATTTTGGAGCAAGACATGATTTCACGTGTTACCTTCCTTTCATTCTCAATCCCTTTGTGAAGAAGGATATCTCTGACCTTGTACCCTTTTAAGATTCAGTCAACTGGCTCAGGAATCAATGTTCAAGTAAATAGAATGTTTTCCCCCAGAACGAGAATTAAACTCATGCAATGGTAGGTTCCATACCTGTGTGGAGCAAACCATCTACTAGAGAATTCCTTTGCCTGCAGAGTTGGATCATTGCAGCAGTGGATGTCCTAGTCCGTTGTTGCCTTATTGTTGTCCCATAACAGTGATTACACGGTCAGACTGGAGACCAAACTTTTGACCTTTGGACCAACTCTCACAATCTGCATTGATACTGGTAATCATGATCGTTATGGATGCAAAGACAGAAGATCAAGGGAGCAAGTCTCCTACCATTTCAAAATGCCATAGGAATGTGGCCCCCTATGATTATTGACTTATCAATTTCCTCAAAATGGAAACCATTTTGAAAGTTTTCATTGGTAGCTGGTGAAATATAAGAATGGAGTTCTCATTTTATCCGATAACCTCACAGTGGTTACTTATCTCAAACAGCAAGTGAAACAAGTACTCAGACCTTTGTATTATTGTTTGGGATTTTGTAAAGTTGTGCCTCAGTGACAGGCCAGGTATATGTTCGACATATCCTAGGCTGGCAAATGTATTGGCAGACTCACTGTTCTGTAAGATGGAACTAATACAAATGGAATGGATTGTTCATTCCTCAGTTTTCACTGAATAGGTGCCCACTAGGATTGGCCTATGATGACAAGGTGGATTGTCAAAAACCCCAACTTTTGTCTCACCAGTCCTGGATCCAAAGTCCTGGATAATCAATGCTGTTTCTATATGTACAAATGTATACACTTCTCCAACACCTCAGATTCTGAATGTGATACAGGAAGCAAAAGAATCTGAGTGTCTCCTCTTCCTGATTACTCCACTCAAATGTGAAATTTTAGACCAACTTCATCAGTCTCACAACAGAATTGCCAAGAATCATTCTATCCCATCATCTGTATTAAGCAACCATAATGGCAGGTGTTTCACCCCAACACAGAGTTACTGAACCTGCACATCTGGATCTTATTAAATGCACCCATAAGAACAAACAGTTCTCACAACAAGGGGTGGAGAATCCATCAAGTGAGATGGCCATTCACCTTATTGGCGAACAAAGGCAATGGAATATAATCTCAGTGGTGCACACCAGAGTGGTTTATACCAAGGTAGGCATCCATACCTCAATAGCTAACTTTCTATAGGCCTTCAGTGAGAAACAATTAGCTCTAATCATAATTAAACCTACTGTTCCATGATCATTGGCACACTGTGCTGTCATGGAAGAGAAGATATCGGACAAACGAGAACCAATCTGATCTTCTGTTCATTTGGATTTCACCTGTCCAATGACACTTGACCCTTGCCAAGTGGAATATATCATGGTATTAATCTGGCTGAACAAGACACCAACTTAACTGCTTTCAAAAGCTTAATTAGTTCACCTATCCTGTAAGTCCTGCCTCCTCACTACTTTGGCAATCGGCAGGCACAATCAGCAATACATTTCCTATTGGTGGACCCATCTATGTGCAGTTCTGACAAGGTGGATCAGTATCATTCATGAAGCCCCCTGCTTTCATTGCCAAGAACAGACTTCTGTGAATGAGTAATCAAATATTGGTAATGATTCCAGTTTATTCTGGACACTTCATCTCAATGTCGTCTACAAGATGTGTTTCTGGAATATCGAACTGTTACATTGAGGGAGATAATGTTTTATTTTTCCTTCAAAGAGGAGAAGGATGATATGTAAATATTACCACTTTTGTCCAGAATAAAATGAGTTATCTTTTCCACATTTCCAACTAAATGCACACCAATGAATTTACTTCACATATCTTCTCACTAAGATAGGGCAGTCGCTATAAACATTGCATTGCTTATTGGATTAGATTTGCCTGGCAGACTGGTTAATTCACACACAGCTAGATACTGTTATATTTTCTTACAGGGAAGGTATGAAAACCAGTCTAGTATCACCATAAGCCAACATGTTGGTTACATAAGCTAGCAGCTTACCAGGTGACCTAGCATAAACACTGTTACATTGAGTCATACATGCATGAAATTGATAAGAAAATTATTTTCTCAGAAATTACAAGTATTGCAGTTGTTATGTCTTTAATCCGGGGATGGACAAGATGAAATTACGGTATTGGTGAGATTTGACCTGTTACTTGCCATTGCATTGCTAGTCACATGAGTACAGAAATCTCACAGCCTATATGTTTATAGCATCATAGGTCCAGTTGTCATGTGATATCAACAATAACCCTTTCAAATGTTGTAGAAAAAAACAATCAAAAATATTAAATGAAAGTTGCATAGTTTGTAATAAAAAGAAAGAAAACAAATAACAAAAAATTTCTCTATATATTTATTCTGAGAACAACTACCTGGGTAAGATTCATGAAACAGCATGTGTCAGCAATGGTTTTTTTGTATCACATGACTACCACTTTGACATGTGCTATCAGCTTGATGAATCTGGCTTTGTCCAGGTTATTGTGATAGTGACAGGTTTTTGATCATTCTTAGAATAAATATGTTGATAATTGTATGTCCTTTCACGATTTTTCAAAGGTAAGTAACTTTCATTTAATATTTTTAAATTTTTGTACAGCAACATTGGAAATGGGTTTGTTGTTGATATTATGTGACTATTTTATCTCCAGTGTCCTAGTTTGCAAGATGTGAGTAGTCGTGTGACTAACAATGCAAATGTTGAGTACCAGGTCAAGTTTTTTTCAATGCTTTAGTTTTGTCTCATCTGTCAGCCGATTAAAAACATAACAATTATAGTACTTGAAATTTATGAGAAAATAAATCATTTTCCTGTCAATTTCATGCAGGTATGACTCAAGGTAACATAATTTAAGTTTACCAGGTCACTGGTACTCGGCTACCATGTGCCACCACCACATGGTGGCAGTAAATTTCAACTTTTTAATTGGTGATTGGGTCTGACCCCACACCCCAGTATAAATGTCCAAATATGAAAAATGGGGTAGGAATATTCGGAAGAAGCCCGGATTGGAAAATGGACTGCCATTCCTTACAGGTAGAGTAGTAAGTCAGATTTGTGATCTAAAATGTTGAATCTCTGAGCTGAACTTTAGTGCTACACTATTTTACTGTGACATGTAGCTTGAAGTGTTTGTTTTAAGTCTTTAATAAGTCACATCAGAAATGGGAGATTGTTATCCCTTGTATTATATAATAGGAAACGTTTAAGAAACTATACTCCCGTGGGTATCACTATAGGTTTGGGGGACTGGTTTATCACATTACAAGCAAACTTATGTTGATTTTACAGAAAATTAAATCCTTTTTTATTCGATAGTATATCATTTTGAAGGTCTTTTTGTCAAAATTTAAATCAGTGCTTTTGTACTTCGTTTGTTTTTTAAATGATGGAATTGTAATCAAATCGTCTTAAGGAATTTAGGTTGTTTGAAAAATCTTAGTTTTGGGTTTTATTGGCACAGATTAATTCAGGCTTAAAACATTTTTTCTTTACAAGATAAGATTCTAATACTTTGCATTTATTGTTTTTGATACTGTGATATGAAATGTTTACTATGTATAACATGCATATAGGTTGCTATCTTGATTTACAACTGATTATTCTGGTTTTTTTTAAATTAAAGGTTTCAAAGGAAACAAAACTAATTTATGTACATGATGTTATTGTTTCCTCATACCAACATAATGCAGTTCAGCGAAGTAAAGTTAACATTTTTATTCTCTAAATTGAAATGGCTTGACATGCCAATTTATATCAATGTACAGTTGCAGACTTTTTTCTTGTGATACATTTTGTGGTTTAGTGCATGATGATACATTTGACTCAGATATATTGGAAGATCTTTGAAATAGAAACATCCTTTGATTTGAAAAATGCTTGTTTTATAAGCTTTAATTTCATTTAGTAACAGTCATATGTGAACCTTGGAAAAGTAAATTTTATCCTGGAGAAACCCTGGAAATGACCTGGAAATTTATCTTTGCCAAAAGTGTGGGAACCATGATATCAGCATGGGGTTTTCACTGAAAGACTTTTTATGATGTGTATCTGGTCGTAAATGAAAATGGTGCCATTCTGACTTCCACATACCTGTCATAACACAAAGTGTTCTGCAAGAAACACAATTTCTTACTCCCAAACCCTGACATGGTCATGTTTGGAAAAGCATGATTTTCAGTAATCTTAGAATGAAAAAAAAATAGATAATTTTTTTTTTTTTACCCCACTGTATAAGTCCTTAGCATGTAGTTTGATTAAACAGTAAACAGTCTTGCTTCGAGCCTGTAAAACTATCTTTGTGGCTGTTTATACAGCAGATTATCATAGGGGCAATTAAAAGGTATGGTGATCACACATAAGCAGCTGCTGAGAAGTGCTAGGGTGAAGTTGTGCTAAATCCTGATGAGACTTGTGGGGGAGTCCATTAGACTAATTTGCATAGGTAAAGTGGTACAACCCAATTCATTTGAAGTAATAGGTAAATAAAAGAGATGCATGTTAAAGAACAATAGTTACTACACATCATTGCCTTGAAAAAGAATGTTTAAGACATCTTTATTAAAGATTATTGTCAAGTTCATGATAAGTTGCAATGTTTCTTAGAACTCGGATGTCACTCCAATATAATGGCTGCTACAGTGGCTGTTCTGAAAATCTTGCTGTCACTACTCCCTTTGAATGGATGGTAATATTGACATGGGGTTTTCACCAAAGAGTTAGAAGTCTGCTCGGTCCTTGATAAAAATGGTACCTATCTGATATCCAGCATATCCACCAAGCAGCTTATTTGAATGTCTTGTTATCACTGATGAATATCAGAGATGGTTTCAACATTTAGCAGTTAAAGGAAAGAAATAGTCTTGTCCTGGAGATTCTTTCTGCCCAGTAGAGCTTTTGTCCTTTCAAGAGTGTTTTTTTACACATTTTTTACAAAACCTTGTGAGAATTTTCATGTAGAATAATACATTTAGACTTATGGTAGAAAACAATATATATATTTATCTTGAACTTGGAGCACAAAATTAAATGTACTTTTGTTTGAAACTTATCATTATTGGCATGTTTTAAAATCCTTGATTCTCATTAAAAATTACTTGGAGTTGTTTCTTTATGTATGTGCTGACTTCATTTTATAATTAATAGAATATATTTGGGATCTTGATTTGTCATAATAAAACTTTTACAAAAGTTTATTTTTGACAGCCCTTTGACTGTTGACATAGTTTGGGCAGGGAAGATTTTACTTCTTGTAAATAAGCAATCTGTTAATTTCATCAGAGGTCTCAATTACCACTACAAGTTGAAGGTAATGAAACTTACAGTGAAACATGGTTTTACATCATGTTAACATAGGGGTAAAGTATGTATTGCAACTGAAAACCATGCTTTATGTCAGGAGGTGTAAGCATATTTTGAATTTGCAACTGAGGGATTATGGCTGCATGGAGAAAATTCCTATTTTTCACCAGTTAATAATTTGGAAAAATTACTTTTCTTATACATTTCATGTCATTGTAGAGGTGAGGTGTTGTTTTCAGCTGTTTTTGTTTTACTGCTTGTGTCTGGTAAACCAGTGATCTCAAACTATATGCTGTCAGAGTTGCATGTTTTCAAGGTTAACATTTGGTTAGTTACATGGCATGCTATAAGTGATGATTGCATCAACAGCATGTCATCCTGTCATTATTATGTCATGTTATACACATGTCTCTGACTACATATTATTACCTCTAAAAGCCCATGGGTATTACAGACATGTAAAACCCTGGTGAAATTTTAAATTTTGAACAGCTGTTTAATTATTTTCATGTCATTAACTTAAGTTTGCTGTCGACTTCAGACCTAAAATAACTTTTCAGTGCATGTATCTTTGTATGTCTCTTTCTCTGAGACAACTCCTTTTTCTGCAGAAGCACTCGTAACACCTCTTGATTACCCTACACTAACTGTAATGCAAATTGAAACTTGTCTGTGGATGACTGTTTACATAATAGTAACGATGGTAACTGCAATAATTATATTTATGTATTCTCATGTCCACCAGTGTAGGATTATATAGCAGTAGCAATCCACCAGTAGACAAGGTGGCTTTCGCAACACAACTTTAGATTGCTGTGGTCTTTTTCTTCTCAGACCTTGTTAGTGCCATGTGCATGATACTAGAAGCAGAAGTGTTGATTTTGGGGTTGCAGGGTATGTTGCTGGAGCTGAAAATATGATTTTCATTTTTCTATGATACATTACCTTACACTTGAGCAGGGGCAGCTTCTTATTGATTCAGAGGAAAAAAGATGAAAAATGAAAATCGCTGGAGTGATTTTTTTTATCGTCGGACAATAAGTTTCATTTCCTAAATCCAGTTTTCGTAAACTTTATAGTTTTCTCTTGGGCAGAGACACCTCCTGATTGATTATCTTGCGCAGAGATCAAAGGTCAATCTCACTGAAGCTAAAATTGTCATTGAGAGTTCTATATAATAAGTCATGCACTTTCTTTAAGCCCATTTTAAGATGTTTATGATGTTTTGGTTTGTTAGCATTTGCTTGTTCAGCCAATCACATTGTAACAGTATACAAGTGAATTTTTACCAGACTTATATTTAGTTGCATTTCAATGAAGAAGTTGATAGTCAGCACTCTGACATTTATTTTAAGGTCAAAGGTCTTGACTTATGTTGTATATGTACTGGTTTGTAAGCATGAAAACACAAGTACATTGTAGGAATGCAATTTTATTGTATCAATTAACACAGTTTTTTTTATATCTGCATAGAAACATGAAAAATATAGTGACTTCAGTTATTTTTTTTAATTCCAGTTTTATTGTACTTAACATAGATTTAACTAAACTTAACGTATGGTTATATCTTGACATTGAGACAAATTAACTGATCTAGGATCACATTTCTGGTCAAAGACAATGACAGAGAATATTGTACTGCTGGCACAGATAAATTGTGAACATGTTAAGTAAAACAAAAGAAAATGGTTTTGTTGCCAAATTTGGTATGTTGGAGTTTCTCAAAAATATCATACATGGTTTTAATGCTCACCAAGTAAAAAGAATAGACTGATTTATCTTGGAATATGGAAAATCAGTAGAGCATCAGTCATTTGTGGGGACTTTTGTATTACCATGTGAATAAAGTGTAACATAAATAGTTTATGAATTGAACTATATTATAGAAATAGTATGAAAATTGAAACCATAAGTATTTTAAGTAGAAGTCATTACAGAAGTAGGCAGCATTGGGATATGTCTTATGTCATCAGTAGATGACACTTGTTATCACATTGTATTCAAGAAAAACATTTATACATATTTGTGTTCAAGAATAGAATTTCCACTTATTTTTATGTTTTTCCAGGTACATGGGTACAGTGTTGTAATCTCAGCTGCCAGAAATGGAGATACCTATCTCATATTCAAGATCCAACTAAAGTACCTGAGCAATGGTTCTGCATCATGAATACCAGTAGGTTCGTTTTGTAAATTGGTGTGATTTTAGACTGAATTGCCATAGAATGAAGCTTAAAATAAAGAGATCACTAACCTTGTATAATTCTTTTACCACCCCAAAATTTGAAAATTTGAGTCATTATGAAAATGTTATACATGTAAGTTAGTAAGGTTTGTTGCAAACTGTGGTAAACACACTTTACTAGCTTTTTACGCATTCTTTTAGCACCAGCTGTGTAATTTTAATTTATATTTATGTAGGTCATATGCTGACTTGCTCAATGTTATTACTTCAGACTGGTTAGGATAGAACTGCTTTGTCTTGAGTTTTGTTTGTCTTTTCCTCCATATCTATGAGAAAATTTCATAAGGTGCATTATAAATGAATACCATTCATCAGACCTGAACCCTAAAATTTGTTGCTAAAATGTGATTACATTTGCTTGTTTTAATTATTGATCAATCCAAGTTAGTATGAGGTTGTCAAAAAAACTGATTGCAAATGCAAATAATCTGTTTGGGGGTTTATTTTCTTCATTGGCCATCACAGTTTTTTTTCTTCTCTGATTTCTCTGTTGAAGGGGTCGTTTTATCTTAAATACAAGAATATTGGCATTGCAGCATATTGTTCTAAAAAGTTACAAAATCATGTTTCATTGACTACTCTTTCTAGCTTCAGTCAATTTTACATTCACTTATTTTTCATTTGGTATCATTCAGTTTCTGATACAGTTGAAACATGGAGGGTACATCAGGGCCCAATTCACCCTCCTGCATTTTGTAAGAGGTGACTAAAATTGAGTCAGTCTGTTTGCCATGGAAGAATGTCTTATGATTGCATTCTGCTCAAGAAGGTCTTGGACTGTTTAAGAGAAAGCAGTTTATAGAGATGTTTTGTCCTCATTTTTAAAAGATTCTACTCTTATTTGCCTTTAGGGCTGTTCCATTTGAACATACATGGTATTCAGGGAGGCAATTTTTAAAAAAATATATACCAGGACCCTCCAGTTACTCACAGATTTCATATGAAAAAAATTATAAAAAATTCTAAATTGTTTAAGTTTTACTGGAACAGCTCTTTGATTTTTATACCTTATTTTGAGTTTGTTGTAGCATCTTTAATTCTCCGGGTTTGCACTGACCAGAAAAAGTCCTGCAGTTCTAGGGGAGTCCTGAAACTAGTATTAGATCATAAGAGGTATTGTCCTTGAGACGTCCTAGAATTGTGAGAGAAAAAAGTTTGATTTTTGCTAAAATACCCTGGACCTATTATAACTTGAATAGAATAATTAGGTTTTTGGAGTTTATTAAAAAGAAACACGTTTTTTGCATTTGAAAAGCAAATGGAGATTTTATTGTGTGTATTAGCATTGCTTTGCTTGGATCAATATGTCCTGGTACAGTTTAAGCACTAACACCTGTTAAAACAAGACAACTGAGAACTATGCCATGATTTTGTCATTTGAAATCTTCATATTTTTTCCTTTATTATTTCTCCTAGAAAAGAACAAGGAAAAAAGGTAGAGCTAATAGAATTCTTCATGAATCAAATAAACATGAGAAATGTGCACTGTGTTTACATTTGGGAGTATAGCCCACTTATAGACTAGGTGAAGTGTTTCAGTGGTGATAAGAGGAGAGTGGTGTGTACCACATGTGAGAAAATTATTGCTATCATAAACATGGGAGAGAGTGCCCAAAACTTCCACCTCAAAGGTGAGAAACATTGATGAAATATTCAAAATCAACCCAGTGTGACAATTACATCTTTCTTGAAACAGACTGATGAAAATGTACAGGAGAAACAGAGTTATCAATACCTCCTCTGCCCTTGCAGCTATGTGCTAACATTAAGTCTGCAGCTTCTTGCAGCATTGGAACCCTCATAACAGAGGATGATGTTCTAAAATTTGAAATATTATGGACTTTAAACCTAATCACAGATCACCATTTTTATTGAATTTCATACATTTGTTGGATTTCATTTAGTAAGAGTTCATCATTATTTTAAAGCACAAACAGTATCCATCAAAGTACTTTATTTGTGTCTCTTTTTTTTTCTACTGACTTTTTAGGGTTGAAAAGTGCAAAAACTCGTGAGCTGTAGGCAAGGGGGGGGGGCTTTACCCCATATCCCACACATTTTTTTTTTTTTGGTCGTGGGGGAATATTTTCAGAATATTGAGATTTGATGAAGTAAACAAAGTAGGACATAAAAGTATGATTTTCATGCATTTAGTTGATTTTTAGTTCAGTGTCTTAGTCAGGGCTGAGAATTTTCCTTGGATTCATGAATTTCTGATGATTTAATTGTGTCCAAGGTCATTTTTGAGATCAGCAAATATTAAATATTTTAGGAGAATTTTCTGATGGTGGAGGGGTTGGCATGGGAGGAGAGATTGAGAGACTGATCCAAACTGATAAAGTTCATCAATCAGTTAACCATGTTCTCTGAATGTCACTTTCCCAAAAAAGACTGAAATTTCCCCGTTTTATGATTAACCAATCAACATGAGCGAAAGTAACGCTTGAGCCAATCAAACAATGCTTTTCAAACACTCTGTTTGAGAAAAAACATTGTATCTGAAAAAGATCAAAGCAAAATTATCAGATGAAAAGGAGTATTTTGTCCCCCCCAAAAAACCTGAGGTAAAGAGTGAAGTGTATTGATAAGGATATGAAGAATAAATTTTCATTCAAGTGGCTAGTGTGTTGCTTTGAATTGAAGACTGAGGAAAATGTATCCATGACAGTTAAATTAAGTGACACATTTGTGAAATGCGATTTAACCAGACAGGCATTGTGTAATTTTAATTTGTGCGTAGAGCAAATTAATTATGGCTGGCATAGTTTAGTAGCACTTGAAGATCATGTCCGATCATCCAGATATGTCACACTTTTGAAGCAGAAATGGTCCAACTACAGTATTGACAAACTATTGCTACAGTTCAGTGATGAACCTGAAGCACTTTGGCAACCCTGTAATAGCAGTTCCACAATGCCATAACCCCACAACTAGTTCCTATGAGCAATAGAATTTCTGTTTATTGTGTATTCATGCCAATTTTATGTTTAATGCAGAGTTCAGAAGAATTTCAGATCTTAGAAATATAACAGTTAACAGCATACTTTTGTAAATAATGTCATAGCTAACATACATGCATTGTGACAGAGAAATAAAATTATAAAATTTATGTTGTATTACTATTTGTCTTGTGTTTTTCTTCATCTGTTTTCTTACTATCTTGTTCATGGCCCTGTTTTGTAAATTAGCATCAATCCTGTAATTACATGACCTAGAATAGATTTTACACAAAGGGTCATTGTGGCTGTTTTAGTATATTTGGTGATCATATACTTCCATTAAATTTAGTTCATTATAAATGCCATTAAAATAGAGAGTTGCATACCTGTACTTTAACAAACCTATAGATACAACTTATTTTGATAATAATAATAATAATAATAATGACATTATTTAAAGAAGTTTACTTGATCAACTGACCAATCTTCCATTATGCCTTCTACAACTACATTTGATTTTTTATATATATGTATAAAGGCACAATTTTTACTAGATGAAGTGTCTTTAGACAACAAATGCTATTGAAAACTGGAAATAAAAATATGTACAAGGCTTTAAGGATGAGTACATACAGGATTCGTATAAAGAGTAGTAGTGAACACGAGTAAAAACATTATAGGTGAGCACATGATATAACAATGTTTTAAGGAGTTTTAGTACTGAATTAAACAAAATCATACAAATGATTGTTTCTGTTGATGTTGACTAAGAAGCTTTTTAAAAGCTTGGCTTGAGTCAGCTGACTTTATATTGGGGTGGTATGGAATTCCATACTTTGATTCCAGAAAAAGCAAAACTCTCCATATAAAACTCAGAATTTGGTTTAGGTAAATATAAAATGTTGGTTGAGATGGAATTTAATTCATACATATGTACATTTTCAACATGTTTGAAGTTAGACTTAAGATAATCAGGAGCCAATCCATGTAAGGATTTATTGACTGGAGACAATAAAAATCTCTTCTTAGTTTACACATCTATGTACTAACAAAAATGTTGTCTTTTGCTAACCACAAAAAATTTAAACCTTTAAAACCTAATTCAGTGTGAAAAGTATTTAACTGAAACTTCTTTTCAGATGAGAATTTCAACAGCTGTGACAAAAAAGAAGAGGAGTATAATGAATCTGATCATATATTCACCAAATTCACAGAAGGATCGATTGTTTGGGTCAAGATGTCTGGCTATCCATGGTAAGACAGTTGCATTTTTGAAATTCATTTTGTATGCCCCACCACAACATTGGTAGGGCATATAGTTTTACCTTTCTCTGTCCATTGAATTGTCCATCATGTCTTCATGAAATTTTGCATTAACTCATTTACTCCAGCTACCATGTTTACACATCATGAGGTTGTACCCTACTTTTGAGCTTAGTAACGTTAGTGTCATTTATGATACAACAAAATGGGTGGTATTAAAGAACAGTAGATAGATGTAACTATACAGTCATACCAGATAATGTAGACTCTCTACTTGCATTATAAATTACAGTGAGAAAAGCATAATTTTTGAGACCCAGTTTGTTTAGGCCAAAAATTACTGATATTCAGAACCAGCATTTATTTCCAAATTTTAGACATTTTGGTCTAAGATCTGAAGCAGACCAGTCCATACTGCACACTTACAGGTGAACCTTTGCAGAAAGTAGGACAAGTTCGAGATTCAGATTAAAAAGTGGCCAGGATATGAAAATGATGGGTCAGATAGGCAAAAGAAAGAAGTACAATTTTACCCATCAGCACATGCATGAGCAAAATAGGCAGTCCAAAACGTCTTTGATACAGCTAAGCATCCAGCTAAATGACAATCTCTAGGAACCAGATGTATTTGTAGGTATTCAAATGTTACCCCCAAAAAATGCATTTCCTACCACCATTTCAAGCAAAAATAACAAGAATCGCTAAGGGTTATTGAGTTAAGATCAGTTTCAGGTGCTGTGGTTGGGCATTTGTATTCAGCGAACATGATTTCAGTGGAATATTTTATTTCAGTTCCAGATTGAGCAACTTAAAACCCCATAGAAGAATTTGTTTTTGTAAATTTAGCAATTTGTCCAAAAAAATGCAGCTTTTACAATTTTGCTTGTATTGTAGACCTTGGGAGGTTATGATATAAAACCTGATAAATTTTGATGGGATTCATCAGACATATATATCACTTAGCACACCCAACCTTTCTGTTTCTGTTGTAAATCTGACTATCAGGCAGATATGCCAACTGGTATGGTAATGAAAGTGGCACAGTTGGTCATTTAAAGTGGGAGACGGGGATTGTAAATGGAATTATATCGCACACTTGCCCCCAACAATTATAATCTATTAATGACATCATTTTGTTAAAATATTTCTTTTTCAGAAAACAATAATCTTGTGTGTGTGTGTGTGTGTGTGTGTGAGTGTGTGTTTATAAGTTTAAACTATAATCTCTTGCTGAAAATGGTGATTTTTGGCATTGACCCAGCCATTTTATCATTAGTTATATGAGTGGAATTCTTGCATTGCTTTTCAGCATCATTTTTCCCTATATGAAATATTCCAAAGTCGGAATCACAAACTACACAAAATGCATGTTGGTAACCTGTTTTTTTGCTTTTTGTTATATGCATACATTGCATTATCCATGCAGAATTAAATTTACACGTTTTTTTCTTTCAATCTGGTTGATAGAGCTGTGAACGGGTACCCAGGTACTTGCTCTTTGATAATAACCTGGATAAAAAAATGAGCCCCCAGATACCCATTTACCGTATACAAGTTCTCTAATAGTGCATGTGGCCCCATAAACCCTTGGGTTGTAAAGGCAGTACTCACTTTGTTTTCAGGTTGATAATCCTTTTGATGGAGCCATGAATATAATATGTGTACTTGTTCAGTGCCAAGTAGAGTTCTGCCTCTTCAAGTAAATGTGTGACCTTAATCTCTTAGTTGTTTTCCCACGTGACAACTATTTGATTGAACTGCAAGTGATACTTGCTTAGTGGCAAGTAACAAAGGGTGGTTATTTGATCTTGCCACACAATTGACAGATGTTCAGTTGCAGCATTTAATATATTTCACAAACTGAACGATCAAAGTGTTACTTATATTGCCCAAGCTCAGTCCCAGCATAAGCACCCATATATTACAGTGAGGCCAAGGAAGAGGAGTTAGACAATATATACAATGACTAGATCATGTCAGTTTACTAGATGACAATGAAGGATTTCAGAATTTTATCAGAAAACTAGTATGAATTCTTGGACTTCCTTTTAATTTATTTGTGATATATTCCACTCAATAATACAAGTATATTTTACATAATTTTGTTGTAAATTTTCCTATCTCTCTATCTATCTATCTATCTGTCAATCCAGTGGGGCTTATTTATTTTTCCAAAATGCAGCTCTGACGACTTGTACACTTTTACCACTGAAAAAATATACTTTTGCATGCTGTTCATGCCAGCATCAACATACAACAAAGAAGTTCAAGTTTGTACACATTTAATACAATTTTCCTTTGATCGTCGGGTACCTGGTAGATTTTTAGTGAAAGCTTCCACAGCTGTACTGGTTGGAGAGAATTATTATCAAAAATTTTCTTTTGAGCATTTTTTCAGCATCTTTACAAATACTTCTCTCAAAATATGAAAAAAAACGAGATATTTTGATTGGTCTGTACAGTGGATGTCCTGTTACTACCTGTTGACTTGGATCGACTTGGAAAGTATGAAAAAAAAACCTAAGATATTTTATTCATTTTGTTTATACAAAGTTTATCCTGTTAGTGTTACTTCCTATTGACTCGGAACAAATTGGAAATATGAAAAAAAAGCAGATATTTTGATTTGTCAATATGACAATTGCCCTGTTACTTCCTGTCAACTTGGAATGACCAGAAAAATTCTTTGATATGTTAATTGCAAGAATTTCACTCCTGCTCATGACTGTTGGGTTTTCTACACACAATCAGGAGACTCCCGATTAAATCAAGACAGTTGACATGTCTGACCAGGTCATGTTGACATATTCATGACATACATCTCACAATGTCTAGGTGTTATTGACTGTGCTGCAGTAAATGTCAACTATATACATCTCCCCAATAGAAATGTTTGATTTTAATTACACACATACGTTGTCTCAAGGTAAGAACATATTGTTTACAGTAGTTAAGGCATTTAGGGTGTATGACTAACTAGTCTAATATGTGTATATCCTCTTTGTTCAGGTCGGATGCTTGATGCCCAAATTAGTTCTGATATTTTTTATTAAAAAAAAACATTTTATTTAATGGCATTTATTGTTCTCCCTACTTTTCTTTTATACAGTCATTTAATTTGTTGGTCTTGAGCTTAATATTAGGTTTTTTTTGTCTTTTGTCTTCCTTTTGTGTATTGTTTTTGTGTGGGTTTTTTTTTTACTGCAAAGGAGAATTGTTGATACCACTTTCCAGCAGAAGGCACAGTGGCAGGAACAGTATTAAGATTTTGTGGAAACATTTTTTAGTAATAACCAGTGTAACATGAACACACGTCATTAAATTTAAAATGAAGATTTACTTGAGGAGCTTCTTTCTTGGAGATCAAAAGCAAACAACAGTGACCTGATTTTCACTTCATTTGTTTGTTTCTTTTTGGTGTGGGCATTCAGCAATGGAGCTGGTAAGATAAAGCAATCCCAAGTTGGAGCTGCTTCTGACAAAAGGGAGGGACCTTCCTACAGGTTGTACAACATCTGATTCAGCGAGCTGTTTACTAAATATAATGAATTCTCAATTTATTTATTTATTTTGGTTTTAAAATGATAAATACTTATGCCCATCAAAGATTTACATGACAGTTCTCTGCATTAATAAATCTATGCTTCATAAGAAATGAAGACTGGCATAATTTTCATGTAATTTTTATATCAGATGATTCATTTAAAAATAATACTTTACAAAGTATAGAAAAACAATAATTTTTTATTTGTAGGTGGCCCGCTATGGTTGAGATAGATCCAGATGCAGAATGTTTCTTCAATGTTGAATCTGTTGACAGTATGGTACCAGTAAGTAATGTCAGTAGCATAGTATGCAAAAGTATAGAGGTAGAGAAATACATTAAAGCAATCTGTAGACACTGTCCATCTATTTTTTTTATTACCCTTACTAAATCAGCTTTACACTAGAATAATTTTGACCAGATAAAGACCTCCTTGCAATTCTTTGAAGATAAGACATATGCAAGAGTAAAGATTATTAAGATTGTGAAAATAAATTATTGCCATAGTTCATGTTTTAAATTCAGGTTCTTCTTCCATATCTCCAGACAAGTTAGCTGTTAGATACTTTGTCACATTGGTATATTAAATGTAATGAAAGTGTAGGTAAAGTGGCCAAATCTGCCATGCAGTCACCTATTTCTGAATGATAGATTCCATTTAGTGATTTCAAATATTATATAAATAGGCATATTCTATGTATTTGGCAAATATGTAGAATGAAAACTGCACAAAAAGCTTTTGAAATCCCAAATTTTTATCAAATAGACAGACAAGATGGTATTATGCAGCTTGCATATTGGACACATATACCTAACTGATAACATACCTTCAGAATGGTTTTCCTGGACCATAGTGCATGTCATGCAAGCGTTCACTGATAGTGAAGCTCATTTTTGCTGAGTATATTAACTTCATCAGGAGAGAAATTTTTTATGCCAGTTCAATTAGGAAGCTTCATGGTGATATACAACCAGAAAAAAGTTTTGGACTTTTAGAAGAATGCAGTTTTTTGACCCTATATTTACAGTTTTATATTTGTAACATTTATCATTTTTATTTTATATACCTTTTAAAAAATTCAACACATTTGCCTTTTATCTTTTATGTTGTAGGACTACATGTTTACATTTATTTGGAAGGATTTATGTTACTAAAGTTTTTAAAAATTTATTTCTGTTATTTTTACAACTTTTAAACTAACTTTTAATTGCAGCTATGTAGCCAATATTGCACTGACATGCTATTAAACCGCATACATACATACATACATACATACATACATACATACATACATATACATACATACATACATACATACATAAATACATACATACATACATAAACACATTTATATAAAAATTTATGTTCACTTAATGACAAACTATATAACTGGACAGATGTGTCATTTCACACCAACCTCACGACTTAACTGCCAAACATGCTGACACAGTTGTGATCTGCAATACACAAATTTCTAATTTTGCATTCATGATATGTCGTGGAAGGGTGCATCATCATGAAACACTGCTGAGATACACTTGATACTATCCTTCAAAAGAATAGGTTGATTTGGGAAAGTGTTTAGAACTTTTAATGCAATGTTGTTGTTGTTGTTGTTGTTGTAGGGTTTGACACCATTTTTCAGCACAAAATAGGCTATACATGGTGGCCAGTATTAATGGTGGACGACGAACCCAGGAAAACCCCGGAAGGAACCACCGACCTATGAGACGCTACTGGCAAGCTTTCTGATATACCCACATTAATGCCTTGAACAAGGTATCAACAAGTAATCAACAGGTTTTTATAGCATTTGTTTCCAGTAGGATGCACAGTGGTTGCCTTTGAAACACTTTTGGTTTGAAAACAGGACTGGTCTAATTTGCATGGAAAGTAACTGCATTAAAGTTGGAGCACAGTTGGAAGTTTTGATTTGGAAAAAAGGAACATTTCAGAGATGTCTGAATTGGATATTTGGCATTAATGTTGAGGTATATCTCCTTTAGAAATAAAATATAAATAACGTAAATAAAAACATAAGGCCTATTGGAATTATTTGAGAAGTATTATTCATTATGAGCAAGAGAAGATATAAATACAGTAAAACCTGTTATGAGTGACCACCTGTCATTTCCGACCACAGTCATAATGCACGGATAGATTTTATTATATAAATGCTCTGTCATGAGCGACTACCTGCTGAATGTGACCAGTGACCATGATGTCTTGGCAAAATATGCATTTCGACACTGCTATGAACAACCGAATTGCAAAAACAAGGCTAAACACCACCGACCATTATTTGAATTTAATCCCTGTAACAATGACTGCTTATCATTCTAAAAAAAATAAAGAGGCTGGCTACCGATATCTTAATATTTGTTGGTATGCTTATAGTGTTTAATAGTTTCTATTGTAAACATGACTACATGTAGATTATTCCCGCACTTAGCCTGGATCCTGTCCTTATCGTAGCTAGCGACCATATGTATGAGTAGGACCCAGTATCCCTACAAATGACCTTATCACAAGAACATAGACACTACTGCCCTATATGTAATCATTTGTAACAATGACCGCTTGATTAGTAATGATTGTTCTGATCAAAAACAAACATACAAAAAAAAAAAGGATTCTGGCTACCAGTGATTGATGCTACAGTGCAAAAACTAGGCTGATGTATATGTTGCGAATTGCCATTGTAGTGCCGAAATTGACATAGTGGTCTTGTGTATCATTTGTCTTTAGAGTTATTCTGTATTGCCTAGGAGTGAATATGGTTTGTCTGTTAAACCAGCAAGAGAGAATCATCTGCGGGATTTGATTGATAGTGTTAAAGACTTGTGATGTTTGTTGTTTTTTCCCCCGATGTTACAGTGATTTCATCCCAATCACCAACCTGTTGTCTATTCAAGTTGGTTCAACAGAGTTTCACACATTGTGTATTGAGTTAATCCCTGCATGTCTTCTTTGAATTAAGCCGTTAGATTTTTCATATTTTCCCAAAGCGCAGTCAAAACCGTCTTTACAGTCGATATTACAACTGAGCACTAATAATGTTAACACCTAGAAACTTGTGAACAATGGATGAACCTCCAACTCAAAAGAGACAAATTTTAACACTGGAGAAAATAATTATTGTAACTGAAAGAAGTGAAAAAGAGCAGACCACTCGCAAAATAGCGGTTTAAATGTCGGTAAAAAAATTTAATGTTATTAAGGAAAAGGAGTAAATCAGAAACGATTTCATATGCTAATACATGTACATGTGATCTTCAAATGTAAATGTGATTTCATGTTTAATGATGCAAGTATATCTATATTGCTATATAATTTTGTTTTCAGATGAATGCATACAATATTTTAGCAAGAACTATTAAATAAAGAAAAGAATATATTACAGTGATTGTGGTTATTTTTCATTAAATTGTTCTGAAATTGGACCTTGGAAACTGGTCTTTTTGTACAAACCTGTTATGAGAGACCACCTGTCTTGTGAGACCATTTTTTGTTGGCAGAAGGGGCGGTCTCTCATAACAGGTTTAATTTTACTATACAGTGAATATCAACATTGACTGAGTCACACATTTTATCATGCTGTAAGGCCAGGTCAGTTTTATTTCATTGTATCAGTCAGTTGTTATCATCTACATTACCCTATATATAACATTCCTGCAAAATAAAGGGGCTAATATATATATATATATATATATATATATATATATATATATATATATATATATATATATATATATATAAAACGTAAAAGAATACATTAATGAACTAATTTTAATTCATTACATTGTGTCAGTTATGTAAGGTGCATGCAAGCACCCCTCAACCCCAAGTATAAAACCCCTCAATCTTTTTATTATTAGGAATGCATTACTTGTTGTTATTATTACATTGCAATCTCTTTTCCTAGTACTGGTCCTCGTCCATGAATCCCTCCTTTATTTAGTAATTGGAGGCCTAGCACAAAAACATGGTCCCAGTCTGATACCTTGTCACTTCCATCTTCTTTCATTGGGAATATCATCTTTCTTTTCCTTGGAATCCTTATGGTATTACATTTGTCTTTTTGGGCTCCAAGTTTTCACTGTTTCTTGTGTCTTTCAGCATATTTTCAATCAAACGTATCCATTTCTGTGTTGCATCTGACATTTCTCCCACTCCTTGTATTTTTTTACATGTATCTGTATCCCTTTTGTTTATTTTGAGTGTTTGTTACACCTGTTAGCTGAGCAGTGTTTATATAATTTTATTCCCTCATTGCAACAGTATTAGGGTTGGTATTACCCTCAACAAGTTTGTTCAGGTTGTTTTTCTTTGTTATTGTAATTTTTCTTTCAGCATGCCAAAATGAATTGGCAAATGCTGCCATAAGAAGGCTGCTTGGAACACTCACCCTACCTATTTGCATACATGCCAACCATTATGCTTTTGGTGTAATTATTATGCTTTTTTTCAACAAATTACATTTTATGCTTGACTATAGGGATTATGATTTTTTGGGACATTAAAAAATAAAAGCAATAAAATGTTGTTTTTATCATTTTTATTATCATCTCTTTAATTCCACTCATAAATTTGAGAATATTTGTAAGAAGATGACTACTTTATAAGAATAGCACAAGAGTACTTCCCATAGTTGCTGTTTACTGTATATGACCAATTTCCAAGAAAACATGAGTTTCGTCAGGTATGAACTTTTCCACACAAATTCATTACATTGGTAAGCTAGTTAAGTAGTGGACCAGTCTGTACTTTTAAACAACATGGCACCAGATGTTATGCAAAATGCTTTACGATGTGAGTTGTGGGTGAGAAAATGTTAGAGCAGATGGATTTTTTCAAACTTCAAAATGTGTCAGGAAAAAAAAAGACATAAATCAACACCACTTTACAAACCTTAAAAGAAGAATATGAGAGTAATGTACTACAGCACTCTGAGCACCTGACCAGGCTCATTGCACAATTCCAGTTGATGATCATTCAGCAAAAGTTACACATGTTAAAGGTGTGCTGAATATAAATAATTTTTCAGTATATTTTGTGCTTGTATTCTGATTCTAATTCATATGGACCTTGCCCTTTGTGACAAGAATTTTGACAAGCTGCTGAACCACATTAGTAGCAAAAATAAATGTTACCTTTTTCATGTGTGCTGTAATTCTGGCATGTATAGATTTCACTTCTTCGCTCAAATTATGCTTTTTTACAAACTATAATAGCAATGATTAGGCTTATACCTCTCGGGGTGGGTGGGTGTTGGCATGTATGCAGCAATCCAGGGTTTGTCTAGTGGGTGAAATAAACTCCCTAATGATAATAATTCATTTATCTTCTTGTCAGTGAAGCATTTCAGATAAATTCATTCATAATTAAAACATTTCTGACATGTTTCTACCTTATTGTGCCTCGCATATTTGGAATAGATTACTATCTGTTTAATCGTGCAACAAATATTGGTGCTCAATATGTTTTAATGTCAGAGATTTATTTTTCTGTGAGAAATCAACTTCAAGCATAGACCATGAAATTGGCTTCAATTCTGCAAGATTTTTTTCTCATGCCTTGAGATATCATGGGTATTGAAAACTGATGCTAGAATTCCTGATAAGCATGCTCATAAATTAGCATCTCTGGCCATGCAAGTACATAATTAGGTTATAGGGCCATATTTATCCTCTTGATATCAGTACTGATTTGTGATCTAATTAAACTTTGAGGGCAAGATTGAAGAATTGCGTACCTGCCTTCATTCTCAACAAATTGATTTGTTTGCATAAGAATCAACACTGTGGTCAGACAGGTTCATCAAACGCTGTTATTTGTAAATAGCAGATGACTAGTACATGGACAGGTAAAGGAAATTAAAATGACTATAGTACATGATTGGGTACCATATTGCCTTTTTATGGTACCCCATGTAGTGCAGTTACCCTCTACCAACTCCATGGCAGATATATGCATTTAGTCATGGCATCTCCCTTGTACAGTTTCAATCATGTTTTATTTATTCTCCCTTGCAGTCCCACTACCATGTAGTTTTCCTGGACAACCGTGTATCTAGAGCATGGATAAAAGCAAGATACATTAAAGCTTTCACTGGGAAGGATGATGTTGAGGTATCTGTTTAGACTGCTTTATTCTTTTTTTTGCACAGTTATATTTTATGAGCGATCTTTTTATACACCTGCATCTATGAGGCAGGAGTATATAGAAATTCTTGTATCCATCATCTGTTACTCATTTTTGGCAGGACAACTAGTTTCACAGGTTTTGGCCTTTTCAACATCCAGCTGAATGCAGCGTATGACAGATTTTTGTTACCACAGTTTTTATCCCCCCAATATGAAGAAGTTGTTCACCACTCCAAGAGTTAACATTATTGTCCATCCACTGAACCTGAAATGTTTTCAACACAACATTAAAAAACCAACAGGGATACATGAATGCAGTTTTATAGCTGTTCATAATCTCATCGAGATTGCCAAATTAAGTATTAACCCTTCCTGAGTAAATTTTGAAAAGACTAGGTCCTTTACCTAGACTAGAAATTTTCTTTTTGCTCCATAAACTCCACCTGAATCTGAAAGGACGAAAAAAATTAATCTTTTCCATCCATATCCCAAATAAACAAATAGAAAAAATTATTATTACCTCTCCATTATAGCATCACTGAGTGGCTGCATATTAACCAGACATTTATCAGTTCTAAGCTTTTGCTTTGTACTATCAAGATTGTACCACAAGGCCTTGTGAAATCCTTGAATATCTTCATGATTTGAAACAATCCATTCAGAAAGTTGATATTTTATGGTGTATTAATGTATTTTCTACGTTACAATCTAATTTTTTTATTTTTGATATAAATATTATGTTCATTTTTTTCACAGTTGTGGACATGTTTTCTTTCTTCTGTCTTTTAGGAAGGGCTGGGTTAAGGTGATAGTGTAGTTTACTTTCCTAACATTTATGTGAAACATAATTCATTTACTGATTTGCTTTTTAATGTTTATACACAGAATCAGGGCTCAAAATTAATGCTCATACACTCACTAAATGCAAGCTAACTGGAAAATGTGAGTTAAGATTCCAAGCTCATTTTTGTGATTGCTACATTTGCCACTTATATACAGAAAATCATTACTAATCTCCTTAAAGTACATAAATTCATCAAAATACACATGCATAATTATGCGATGTGAAACAGCTTGTTGTAGCATTGATTCCTTGACCATGAAATAGCATTTTATCAAGTATTGTGGCCATACATGCACATACTGATAATACATGATAGACTAAAGCACAACCATTATCATTTAATGGGGAAGTAAGATATCACCTTTGCTCCAAACCATTTCTTTCAGAATTGAAGAAATATTTATCCCATGTTCAAATCTTTTCTGTGTCCCCTCTGATGACATGCTGTGCTGTAAATTATTTTGTAGGACAACCAATCACAGGTATTTGTCTCACATGCTGTCCTGACTTTCCCCTTTGATATGTGCATTTTACAGAATTTTAACATCTTGAGGCCAGGCAAGTGGATGGTATGGCCTTGCATCCAGTAATGGGCAAGATCCAAGCATATGAATGAGATGATCTTGCATCTGATTAACTGATCTCATTATCAATTTAGGGGCCATATTTTTGATCCGATCTTTATCAAACATGGAATATTTACTTGCATATGTCATTCAGATACCAGCCAGTTTCAGTAAGGAATCAGATCATTGCATATTAATGAGGTGATCTTGCATTGGATCAGCTGAGGTTGTTACTACTGAATAGGTTGTAATTTTGATCCTATCTTGAAAAAAACTTGGAATGTAGTCTTATATCATCAAGATCTTCGACATGTTTGATAATGAGCGAGATGCATTTATTAATGAGGTCATTCTGCATCTAATTGTCTGTGCTTGTTACCACTCTGAAGACCATATTTTTTAATCCAGTTTTGATCAGAATTGAAATATGGACCCATATCATCACAATCTTGGATGGGTTTGATAATGAGCAATTTAGTCCATAGATATTAATGATGTAATCTTGTATCTGATTGGCTGAGTTTGCTACTGCTTAAAGCCATGTTTTTTTCAATTTTGATCAAACATAGAGTATATGTTTATGCCATTAAGCTCTATGATGAGTTAGAAACTAATGAGCAAGATCCATACATACTGAAATAAAGTAATCTTTCATCAGATTGGCTAACTTGTTATCACTTTCTTAAACCATAATTTTTATCTGATTTTTATAAGACTTAGAATATAGATTTATATTGAAGATCTTGGATTAGTTCAATAATGAACAAGATCCATACATATTAATGAAGTGATCTTCCATTTGATCTTGGAAGAGACTACTCCTATTTAATTATGCCTTTATCTTTTGAAAGAATGTTTATCAGGATAAAATTTTAACGTTATCAAAGTTGTATTCTTATAACTGTTGCATCCTGATTGTGCTATTGCAGGATTCTCTCCATTCTGCAAGCAACTCCTGCAGTAATACAAGTTTAAAGGGGGAGTAGTCACATGAAAGAAATAAAATTCCTACATATTTTATATAATGGTGTGTGATAGTTATAATACAAATTGTGTAAATTCTATTGCTTTTATATTTTGCCTCAAAACACATCCCAGTCTCCATTCCATAACCCAATACCATTCAGCACAGTTTATAATTAGAACTGGGATTACCAGAAATTTGCCAGTGCACTTGCTTATGTAATTGTGCTAGAGGGTATTGAAATTGCTACTACAGTCCTACCCGTTTATGTCGACATCCTCGGGCCCAAGGAAATATTGTTGACATAGGCAGATGTCGAGATAAGTGGGGGGGGGGGTCTGAAAAAGATACAAGTTAAATTTGTCAGTAAGGGGTGACCTGTTGTCAGTGAGTAGCATTTACACTTTGAGAAAACAAACAATGCAAATTTTGATTACATGAAGACAAAACCAGCGTGAAATACACTTGTATATTGACAAATTACATTTTGGTTACCTTTGTGTAATAAAATCCACAATAATATGTTGCATCGGTCACATCCTGACATGAAAAACATTCACTACAATATTCAATGTCGGCATAAGCACATGGTTGCATAGTTGTTATTTACATGCTTCAAGTACATGTACTTAAATTGGCCAAGATTTTGGTCAGTCTGTTCCCATCTTATTGAGGCTACCAAGGCGATGGGGCTGTTCACAGGGAAATGAAAACCTATCAACAAGTTGGTTTAAACAGTACATGTATTTAGTTACAGAAGTCATCGTGAAAAGTACATAAAAGTGAACAAGAAATATGCGGCTGATATGATTAATGAAGGCATAATATTGTATACATTGACACATGCTAATGAGGTATTAAAA
>JAECUM010020373.1:0-32462 GCA_016617855.1 Megalonaias nervosa | reverse complement strand
ATGGGAAGGGAACATATTGATTCCAGTCTTCATGCGAGTAATTCTTTTTATTAAAACAGAGTTCTATTTGAAGTCTTTTATTTTACCTCATTAATGTATCAAGTGATTTTGCAATTTTGTCCTGCTTCCTGAGATGATTTATATTTTTGTAGTGGTGATTCTCATTTCATAGTATTGCTAACAGTTTCTCCAAGTTCCTGGTATTGTGTCAAGAATAATACAAATGTAATATCGATATTAAATTTTTTGTATGAACTCGCCGATTTAAAGAACATACCATCTTCTTGTTTATGTCATTAATAACGAATACAATTTTTTTCGCACCATTTCTTCAGAGAGAATCTATTATCATTTATCTTGATATATTAACAGTTGTAAAGTTCCTGTTTATGTAAATTCTAGGACTAGGACTATTTCTTAAGGAATTTCATAAAATTGATGGGATATGTATCGTTTATATTGGCCTCCGTCATTCCATCCATCTATCTGAGTATGGGTATATTCACCTTATGAACCTCTGGTCGTTTGTTTTTATCCAATCGTGAAACGAGAATATTTTCAGCGTTGAATAAGGAACTGCCAGGCGCAAGGGTATGTTTAATAAGCCATCTTTTTCAACACTGAACAGAGTTTGCTTGGCAACGCGACATGAACCGCTTTTATTAAACATCAAAAAATGAACCCCATACCATTTTACAATGTCAATAAATTAATAAAAATAGTTGCAAAGTATTGTAAGCAACAAAGGTTTAAGTAATCTTTAGAAAGTTAAATAATGAACTTTGGAGCACTGGTCATTGTTTCATGAGTTGTCATATACTTTTTCAACGTTGAATAATCGGAGATATCTTATGGAAATAACTTATACTTTTAACGTTCATTATGGACTTCAGTTCAATTACCAAGACTTTAATAACCAACCGTAGTTCAGTCGTCAAGACTTTAACAATAAACGGCAAGTTAATCAACATGGCTTTAATAACATAGTGCAGTTCAGTTAGCAAGGATTTAACAATAGACTGCAGTTTAGTCAAAAAGGATTAATAATAAACCGTAGTTCAGTCAACTTTAATAATAAATTGCAATTTAGTCAATATGGCTTGAATAATAAACCGTAATGGGGGCGCTCTACAGATATTATGAACTTCTGAGAGAGTGGTGGGTGTAAGGTGAAGTTGTTTACATTTACAACATGCACAATGGAGAGAATGTTGGTATACCTCTATGTTATTTTCGTGTACTGTAGCTGAAATTTTATTGGATATTGTACTTGTGGACATTATAAATGATCTAAGCACAGAGCTAAGTAAAGTGACTGCTCCTTTGTGCTAAAAAATCAGCCTGAATTAGACTAAAGTACGCCATCTTTGGCAGTTATTAAAATAAGGAAAATAAATTTTGCCAGACCAGACAATTCCAGCTTTCTGAAAGTGCAATGAATTAATAACCAGATATATCAAATGTAAAACAAAAAGTTAGCGGCTCTTTAACTTTTACAATTTACCTCTGAAGTCCAGGAAGTGAAAATGACCAAGCGGAGATAGCAGTTTTTTTGAGAGGTACACATTTGAAATAAGGCCAAGCTGTATATTCTATAACCCATAATACACCCATCAATCATACACTAAAATAAGGGGAATTTAAGGTTCTTTGAACACTACCTAAGGTATAAAAGGTCCATTTTAAATAACCAGTATAACCAGTGAGGAAACCCGGAGAAATTCCTTTTCTTTAAAATTCTATCCCTATGCAAAATACGAAACTGGTCAGTGCCACCAATACGTTGAACAATGCATTAACAAGAAATCATAGATCAGCAAGCAAGGCTTTAAAAATAAACCGTTCAGTTAGCACGCTTTAATAAGAACGCCGCTTATCATTTGATACTGTTTCATGAACAAAGTTAATTTTCATGAGTTTGAAATCGTTAACCGCGGTTCAATTTTCTACTCTGGATAGCTAATACAAGTAAATTCATAGGTTCACGCATCTACATTGCGAAAACTATAATTCTTTTCAGCAGTAAAAAACGCCATGTGTCCTCAAAATTTAATTATGAAACGAATGTTAATTGACATCATTGCTTAAAGAACTGCAGTCCATTTGAATTCTTTTTCTTACAAATGATGGTAAAATATTGACGTTTATCATGTGACAACGTTAAGTAATTAGACATGTATATTGTACAGCCTCCATAAAAAGGAATGGAATTTAAGTTTGATAAAGTACCGTAAGCATTCAGGGTTAATGGCAAAATTAGGACAGCATAATTTGTATTCAGTCAACTGAGTTAATTTTATTTATTACATGCGTAAAATCTTAGCACTTAGGCGCATCAGTTTAGGAGTATGCATCCGTTAATTTGTCCAACACAGGAGGTTCTTCACTTCTTGCACTTGTTACCGGCACTTCGGGTTATTGTCGTGTTAACGCTGTCAGGTCTACTAAACTCGATCATTTCGTTCTGGCGAGGAAAGGAGGGAGACAGACAGACAGAAACAGAGACTGCTAAAGAGAGAGCTAGAGGGCATGGTTTTTTTTTTTTTGTTTTTTTTTATACCACGTTCATTTCTTTATTAATCTGTTGACTGTGAAATGGTACAAAGTATCACAGATCTTAGGGTTTATTCACACTAAGAAATGGAACAAACAAAATAAACTTGACACTGCCAGTATGTTTATATTTCCATACACAAACTTATCTACTTCTGAATTTCATTTTTAAAATCAATCACTCGCATTTACGGGATTTCGATTTATAAAACGGATATTTTGCGGATTTTGTATAAATTACCTGTGAAGTGATTTACCGACTACAAAATGTGGAATTCTTATGCATTAATATTTGTTTTAATTAATGTCCATGTCAAGAAATTTGTGTGCAAAAATGTACTAAATACAAAATCCAGAAGCAATCTTAGAAATGTAGACTATTAAAAACGAACACAATCGAATATTATCACCTGCGAGATGTACCGGTGATACGATCCGGAAGGGAAAGGGAGTTAATTCAGATCGGTTCTGAGCACCTGTGATAATTAAAATTTTGCATACATCTTGATCGCCTGAAAAGCCACAACTTTGAACAGTTTTAGAATGGCTTAGAATTGAATGAGGATCAATACAATGAAAACAAGGCCGGATTTTCACTTTAATAAGAAATCGAGGACCACGTGACAACTTGAACATCAACATCGGTTGATATAGCTAATTTTATATTCTGAGGTACAATTTCTCAGCTTTGAATACTAGACCTCTTGTCATTTTACAGCGTTGAATAAATAAACCGAAGGCTACTTAACAACTTTGATTAACAATATGCTGGTTATCTAATTAAGTTTCATTCACATTGTGGAAAATTATTCAACTTTAGCAAACAAACCTTCGGTCAGTCTATCAATGTTAAAGATCAACATGTGGGTTAACTACAGTGTTGAATAAGGAGCTGATATTCATTTGATAATATTTCATGAACTACGGTTGGTATTCAGGGCTAAATAAGGAATCGCAATTCATTTGAAAGAATTTAAATGTCAACCGCGGTTGATATCAATGTTATTTTCGAAGTTATACTTTCTTAGTGTTGAATAATGAGTGGCATGCCATTTTACAACGTTGCCTAATGAATCGAGAACCAGTTTACAACGTTGACTAATGAATCGAGGACCAATTTACAACGTTGATTATCAGGAGCTATTGTTCATTTTTAAGTAAAAAGAATCTTGAACATGTGTTAAATCTTCAAAGATAAATATTGAACCTCGAGTCATCGGATGACGTCAAGTAGCTGGGTTATTTTACGACGTTAAATAAACGACTGAAATTCATTTGACGACTGTTCATGAACTACAGTAAATATTCAAGGATAAATAAGGAATCAAAGATCACGCGACAACGTTGACTAGTGCTTGATATGGGTAATTTTGCTCTGGAATGTACAATTTTTCAGCTTTGAACATCGAACCTCTGATCATTTTACAACTTGTAAAAATAAACTGAGGACGCAGTTATTATCTGCTTAAGATTTGAGGACTCGCTTTATCAACTGGCGTAAGAGTTGAGCTGAGGACTCAGTTCATTACCAAGCGTAATAGTTAATTACTCAGTTTATTACATAGTGTAAAAGTATGACTGTTTATTAACTGGAGTAAGAGTTGATGACTCAGATTATTGTCTGGCGTAAGGGTTGAGGATTCAGTTTATTACCTGGCTTAATAACTGGTTTCATCTATGGTCCATGAACAATGGTAAAAATATTAAATGTTAAACAATGAACCGCTGGTAACCCGACAACGTAAAATTATGAATTTTTCGTAATTGTACAGCGTTAAACAAGAAAATGAAATTAATTATACAACGTTTTACAATTGCAGTTAATATGAATATTTCATATTAGGCGTAATTTTATTGGCCAACGTCCTAATATTTCTTATTAGGTGTAATTTTATTGGCCAACGCCCTGATATTTCATATTAGAGGTAATTTTATTGGCCAAAACGCCCTAATATATATTAGGGGTAATATTATTGGCCAAAATACCCTAACATGACCATGATCAGCGCTTGGCATTTCTAAAAAAGAAATAGCCCGATGAATACATTTTAGCGAAAAGTGTTCAGCTGTCTGGATCTGACAGCATGTTCAATAGTTATTGTTGGAAACACATTTTAAGAATAAATTGTTATTTAAGCCACAGTATTTGGTTCTCAATGGTGCATGCATTCAAAATTATAAGAAGTTTTGTCATTTTAGGTTAATAATCAGATGACTACCACTAGTACAGTCCTACATTCCGACTGGTCCAGACGGACTCTCTCTCTCTCTCTCTCTCTCTCTCTCCTTTCTACTTTCAAAGTTGTGACCGTGGCTCTGATTTGTCAGAAAAATCGATCAGTTTGAGGGCGTGTGAATTTCTTATATGTTAAAATAGCTGGTATCCAAAAACGAGAAGAGCCATTTGATGAACCAAACAGCGTACATAATGTCCTTCTGGCGTTATTTGCTGTGTGATTCGGAAACTGACAGTTCATACCACGACAAACGCAGAAAAAATATTAAATTCTTAGATGCACTATGGATAACAAGGCTCATGAACTTCAGATCTTTTGACACTGTACAATACTCGACTCCAGTCAATATAATCAACTTTATTAACCTCGAACTGGTTGTTGTTTAACCAATTTGGCATCGGTAAAAATGGTACTTTTATTATGTATTTCGAAATGTGACAGTAAAATGTATCGAAAGAGAACAAGTTTTATCGATACGGTAGCGATACCACTTTTATCGCCACAGTGGCGATATCATTTAGGAACTACGTTCTGTTCCCATTTACGAAATATACCTAAAGTTATGTTTGTTTTTAAAACTTGTATCTCTATATTATGCCAAGACTGTAGTAGACTATGCAGTGATGTAATCAATGAAGAGGTGCCATGAAAAATCCCCCAAAATTCTAGCACTTCATATAACAGTAGAAAGAATACGAAAGTCGTAAATAACACGATGAAAGGGATGGGAATGAACTTAGCGAAGATGCATATCACAGCACATAACTGAGATGTCTGTGCATTATGCAAATTGATAATTGAATTTCTGACACTTGCTTACACCCTTACCCCCACCTCACATTATATCAACTAAAACAACTGAATACCCTATCTTGCACATGAACCGAAAGTTTATCAACGGATATAACCGAATGGCATCGTTCCTCAACGGATACGATCAAAGCATGGATTTTATCAACAATATGTGCTTGAAGCATGATTCTGTCGGCAAATTTGATTAATGTATTGCTCATGAAGAAGAATGATGGTGCTCTAATTGTCACACGTAATTGCAGTGAATTTCATGTAGAAAGCCATGAATACGAATGGTTGAGGTATATGATCTACTGTAGTCTGCTCTTTCCGGCATGCTAAAGGATCCATCTGCAAACTCTAGTCCACAGACCCATTGTTCCAGAACTTTGAGCCCCTCACACTAAGTTAACCAGCGTTGTCCCTCGAACCAAAGTCACCAATGAATCCAGTGTCTGGCTTAAATATCCCCAATGAGATCGACAACTTTCATTAGGAGCGAAGGCGGAATAGCTCAGCCGTGTAATACATTAAGCACGTTTAAGTTCGTAAAAATGTATAAACAATACGCATGCCTGCACATGAACTCACTTTGTTTCACATTAATTTTTTTCAACACAGCTGTACGAGGTTATTATTATCAGAATCAAGTTCGTTCACGAATCTCTGTAAGACAAGAATAATCGAAATGGATTATAAAAAACTAAAACGTTTCTCATCGTTAATTCGTACAACATATATTTGGATTCAACTTGTCTGTCCAGCTATAAACTATCTAGTATGAAATAAACTATGTATTACCCGACAGCCTAGCGTTAGTGACAGAAATCTGACTTTCTAGAAAATTTAGAAAAATTTCAAGACATTCAAGTTCTATGAACAATTTTCTCACCTAGAACGGATAACAAGAAATAATACAGTTTTACATTTTTACGTGATTCCACAGATGAAGATTGCTTCCGTAAAGTAGACTGCTTCCTCACAAAGTTCATCTGCACTGTGTCGATACAGAGAACAAATAACAGTGCAAGGAAGATGTATGTAGTCAAATCCACGGCCAGAGAAGCTGGGGTAAATTTGGCCCCACACTGCCTGCACTTTGTGTTTGCTACAGTGAGTGAACAAAAAACAGTATTTTGAAATCGCCCTACTAAAACCATGCATCGGGGGCGGGGGTGGGGATTATGTGACACTGTAAAGACCCAGAGTTCCGGGAATTATTGTGTTTGTTTTTGTTCTTATATTATTTGTTACCATCCTGTATGGGTTATGACAAGTGAAATTGAACAAAATTAATACAGCATTCAGACTCTAAAAGCTAGCATTTGAAATAGTATTGTTTCACACGACTTCAATTTGGCATGTTGTTTTCTTTCCACAGTATTTAGTTAGCTCTGCGTGGAGCTCAAGCTAAAGGGCGAGGCATTGATGCACTTACAGATAAGACGTAATTAAATGTAGTCGGCTTTAGTAATATGGTGTATGCTACAGTGACATATAAAACTATTTTATAATGTTAGCATACAGTGTTTTTGTCGAGTGGAACTCTACATTTTATAATGTTAGCAAACAATGTCTTGGTCTAGTGGAACTCTATATTTTACAATGTTAGTATATAGTGTCTTGGTCTAGTGGAACTTTACATTTTTTAATTTAGTATACAATATTTTGGTCTAGTGGAACTCTACATTTTATAATGTTAGTATACAATGTCTTGGTCTAGTGGAACTCTACATTTACAGTGTCTTTGTCTAGTGGAACGCTACATTTTATAATGTTAGTATACAATGTCTTGGTTTAGTGGAACTCCACATTTTATAATGTTAGTATACAATGTGTTGGTCTAGTGGAACTCCACATTTTATAATGTTAGTATACAATGTCTTGAATGTTAGTATACAATGTCTTGGTCTAGTGGAACTCTACATTTTATAATGTTAGTATACAATGTCTTTGTCTAGTGGAATTTTGCATTTTATAATGTTAGTAAACAATGTCTTGATCTAGTGGAACTCCACATTTTATAATGTTAGTATACAATGTCTTGGTCTAGTGGAACTCTACATTTTATAATGTTAGCAAACTATGTCTTGGTCTAGTGGAACTCCAAATTTTATAATGTTATTATACAATGTCTTGGTCTAGTGGAACTCTGCATTTTATAATGTTAGCAAACAATGTCTTGGTCTAGTGGAACTCGTCGAATTACATACATGTATTTAAAGGCTACGGTTCGAAACTCGTACGTTCGTCTAAAATAGTTTTTCCCTATAATTATGAACATGTGCTCTCTCTCTCTCTCTCTCTCTCTCTCTCTCTCTCTCTCTCTCTCTCTCTCTCTCGTCGATTTACCGTTGTGTATCACAGTGAAATTGGGTCGCTTAGTCTTGAGGCGAAGAGAATATGATATTAAATAGGTGAGAAGGATATGAGTTAAAATAGTCCACATTACAGGAAATGTTAACTGCAGCGCATAGCCGATCTCTGGAGACGGTCATGCTATGGCTGAAGGTTGATAATCCCCGATCTTGTAATCTTTCCGTTATCTTAGGACTTACAATGGTATTAAAATCAAATATGTATTTGAAATAACATCAGCAACATCCAGGCAGGTTTTTTGCATAAATTGAACAGCGACAACCCTCCCGATACACCCGCATATACAACGCTAAATCCAGTAGTTGGATGAGGCCAGATGGACACCCAAAACTCTGGAGACGACTATCTCATCATTCCCTGGACCAAACCATCGGATATTGGACAAATTGGAAACTAATATCTGAAGAAATGAGGAAACGTAAAGCAAAACGTAGATATTTAGAGTAGATTATAAATATCATTTCAAGGCGATACATATAGAACACATATATGAAGAACAAAAGAGAAACAAGAAACCATGTTAAGAGACCATAATCATTAAATAGGTAAATTCAGATGTCACTCACATAAATAATACAGTTCAAATTATATATATATATATATATATATATATATATATATATATATACTTATATATATATATATATATATATATATATATATATATATATATATATGCAGATGTAAAACTGGAACATTGAACTGATTGTGACATAGCCATGATTTACGATCAGATATAGCAGACGTAGAACTAGCACTTTCAACTGATAGTGAAATGGTTATGATGATTCAATGTGGAATAAGAATAAGGTAAACATGTAATGCAGCATGTACCCAGTCTCAAACAATACATGTAATGCAGCATGTACCCAGTCTCAAACAATTTCTATGATTAGTATGTGGTCCCAAACATTGACACTGAAAAACTAGATGGAAAATGTAAAATAGATGGATGGAAGAACTAATCCAATATCTGATAAGTATCATTAGCTGCAGGTTAGAAGTGGATTCAGTGGATCCATCAGATTTGTATTACTACTTCAAAAAGACTAGCTATGATGAAGCTAATCTAAGATGAAAATGATTTATATGAGTTACATAATAAGTAAATAAATTAATACAAAAGTATATATCCGATAATACCAAAATTGTTATGAAAATGACAAAATAAAAAGATATTACTTATTCATTACATACGAATATTAGGCTTTCTTGTATATAAATATGAAGTTTTTCATACGAATAAGCTGTCCACATTAGGCGAGTTAATAAGCTGTCCACATTAGGCGAGTTAATAAGCTGTCCACATTAGGCGAGTTAATAAGCTGTCCACATTAGGCGAGTTAATAATGGATCTCAAGTCAAGATAAATCTGAAGTCCTATCTGCAGGTATACGTGTTATTCTTAGACCTGGAGTCCTTCATTTCAAAGAATATCTTATTTAGAGCTTATATCTGCTGCTGCAGCATACGATTATATTGCCTGTGAACTATAGCAAGCTCAATTACGTGTTGTCCGTAACTGCTCCGTCCGACCGATCTGTCATTTTTAATTTTAGCTGCATCTATCATAACATAGCAAAACACAAATTTAAAAAAGTAATACCCTGAATTCAGGCTTGTTAGAACTCTGGGAATCCCTGCTAGATGTCATTTAAAGCTGATGCGTTACAGTATTACATGCATATACATTTGTATAAAGGATATGATATAATCGTGGAGAAACTTCTTTTTTTTTACGGGGGGGGGATAATCGAAATTTTGAACAACACATGACTGCATTGGAAAAATACTAATATTAGGTTGAAAACAAATCTACTTTTAAGTTAAAATCTCGCGATGAACCGTGTGGAAAACCATCAATAGAATAGCCTACTCGGTTCAAGATTACAGGTTCTTTCATAGGTATATGGTTAATATTTGGAAAATTGGAAATCGCAAAAATACCGTCTCCAGGCAGAAAAAAAATCTATTTATAACGTTTTGGGAAAGAACATATGGAAAGATGTTGATGAAATCAGATTTGGAAGATTACTGGTCCTTTCGTAGGTTTAATGGCATTTGAAAAATTGAGAATGTTACGCGCATTTAAAACTAACGCTGAAACAAAATCAGTCAAATACACTAAAATTTGCACTGTGTGAAAAATGCCCGAAAAGAGATAAGATATTTAGTTACGGAGGAAGTTTATTCAGTAACATTATCAGGAATGTGTTTATGTTGTTTCATTTAAAGAAACGTGGAATATTTGGAAGCTTTGATTAAAATTGGCAATAAAAAACTAAGTAAATGTGATATTGGACAGATGTATGTATGTATGTATGTATGTATGTATGTATGTATGTATGCATGTATGAATATCACTTGTTATCAAACACCGTGCATATATTTTAAAATAAAATATTTATTATTGACGGATAAATGTACTAAAAGTTTATATTATCTTTCCTTTACTAGGGACAATTAGAGTTATGTGCTCAAATAAAGATGACTATGTTGTGTTTTCCCATTTTCTATGCATTTTCATGTATCCACGTAATATAATGTATTGTATATTATTTATTTCTATCTTCTATCCACGTAATATTTCTTGTATATTATCTATCATCCGACAATTCTCGTGAATACTGTACATTAAGAGACATCTGGTCCTAGTAATTGACTATTTACTTGTTTTGAAAAACATCTACCTATCACCGACTCCCCGTAATCAAACAAATAATCTCTAAAATCTAACAAAGCTATAAACATATAAGTAAATACAAATCGAATTTAAGATAGATCTGTTACATTACTCACGCCTCCAAAAGTCACTCGCCTATACCCACTCCCAGTGATCATAAACGTTATACTTGTTGTCCCGAATTACAGCTGATTATTCCACCCATAGATCCGCCACTCTTCGTATAACTAAACTAAATCATAACAACTCCTCGCTAAAACAAAGTTGATATAACAGACACGTTTTAAAAAAAAACTATATAAGGATCAATTAAACATGACATTACATAGACTGGTCAATCGATGGTGCAAACTTTTGTTTATTAATAGCATCTTGCATGTCCATTCAAACACAAAAGATTGTTTTTTTTCAAATAGATTCAATTTGGAAAAAGACCAGTAACTACACCTTGTTATTAGTTGATGGACAGTCTGCCCAAGTAAGCTGAATCAACAAGACAGTTTCTGCCTGCTGCTACAACGCCTCCACATCGAATGTCTCTCGTACAACCAGCAAGCCATCAACAGTTGGTCAAACACGCAAGCAACTCCAGCTAGTACGATCAAGAAACTGCAGGTAGGGCGATGGTGATTCTTTGTGACTGACCAAACTGTTACATAAACTGTAACACAATGTCAACTTCTTCCTGTTAACAAGCTTCCATAACCCCATCCATTCTACCAGCCACAAGTCGCCCCAACACGATAACAAAACAAAAAAAAAAAAATGAAACCTGGGCACTCCTGCACAAAACAGGGACCCAAAAACTTCGTCGGCTTCAGCAAACAGCTCTCTAACAGGTCAAGACCGCAGGCTAGCCCTGCTTTACCACGATGGAAACCCAGGTACAGAGAATACACTTCCTGCAGACCAAACATTTCCACCAACACTAAACGTCGCCCGGGACAAGCGGCGCTCGACAGTAAACAGTGCCAAATTCATCGTCGCAATCAGATTATGCTAGCAGTTGTTCCATCTTCGCGTCAACATAACTGCTAATGCGCAGGTGATACAGCGATCAAATAAAATAATTACAAATTAATAAATAGCAACCACAGCACACCAAACTATCTGCATTATCCGAACGATTCAGTCGAGCAAACCCGTTTGACAGAACTGGGCCGACCATAACCCAATTTAGTCGAGTAAACCCGTTTAACAGAACTGGGCCGACCACGTGAAGTCAGTGATTGCTCATTGGAATGATCCTGCTGCTAAAGAAAATGACCGTTATTTTATTTTGCCTGTTATTGATTACTACTAAGGAGCATGGTCACATATGCAGGGTGTGGGGTGGATCCCGACTGGGAAGGAACTTACTGCAACATCATTAGTATCTCTGTTATTCATCAACGTAATATTATTTAGTTTCTATAATTTATTTTCAAGGTCAAAATACAGTGCAACAGTTGTCATGTCTGGTAAAACAAATAGGTTTCTAACTGACCAACTTTTAAGCAATTTTTAGAGCTCTCTATACATAAATATATTCCGTTGCACCCAAATTATATCCCACCTCAAATTATATCCCACCTCAGGTTATATCCCACCTTAAACTATATCTCACTGGTATCATTCACTGATGAAGGGCTGTATTTTGTTTTGTATATGTATATATTGTGCTTAACTTTTGTCCATAATTGTAGGCTGTAATGGTCATTCGTAAATAGAATGTTTTTAATGTAGTTATTTTTTCTTGATTGCATGTTATGAATAGGAAGTTTACATAGCACTTGAGTTTGGAACATTTTAGTCTCAGTCTTGTTTATAATCAGACTGAAATGATTCGCATCCAGACCAAACAAAAATGAATATAAAGAGGGAATTGATAAACAAGTAATTCATCTCTGTTTTAGGTCAGTCTGTGGGAATCTATTTTGACCAGAATTTGTAGTATGGTTCAGTTATAATTCGAGAGGAATTATTTATTTAGATATTAATTAGAATTACTTAAGTGCTCATTGACTTTCGGACTATTACATTACTTTGGATTTTTGTGCACTAATTCAAGGACATTCGGGATTGCATCATTGTGTTATATCAGTACATATAAGGCTATTGGAATAAATTCAGAACATTCTATATTTCGACTTATGATAGAACAGTATTATTTGGAAATTAACTCACAATATTTAAAGAATCTTTGGAAATTTAATTTTGTATTATAAGGAAATAAAATTACTTGCTGATGCCCCAAAATTTCTCTCTAATCATCTAATCAACTAACATTCACAGGACCCTAATTTCACACTTGCATGGTTTTTCTTGCTTCACATTTGCATGATTTATGAGGACCCATTTCTAAGCTGCAGTTCAGTATGTTATGTCACATGCTACAAAATAAGACTCAAACACCGACTACACAGATTCAGTTCTATCTCAAATGACCAAACACTTATACTGGAGAAAATCACGAGAATTCTAAATGTTATGAAACTAGGTAGGGTTCATTTTACAAAGCAAAACCATACTACCAGAAGTTTCGTGACAACCGTATAGTATGACGTCAACTCCTAGTAATCGGCTAATTAATCGGTTTATTAATATCTTCCAAATGCCGACTCCCGATAATCAAACAAATAATCACTAAAATCTAAAAGCTATAAACGGAGACGCAAATACAAATCAAACATACCCTAGGTTTGTGACACGTCGTTTTGGCTAAGAATATTGAATTTCCGTTCGAGAAATAACTTCAACAACTTGGACAAAATATGTGGAGTCTTTAGGTCTGACAAATCAAATGAAGCAGAATCTAAGAGAACAATTTTAAACACTTGATATTTCGGTGCTATTTCAGGAAAACATATAGGGTCAGCTGGAATTTATTGTTATTTGAGACAAATATTGTTCATATAATTAACACTATTTTTCCGTGTTTGTGTAATATAAGGATTGCACATTAAGTTTAGTAAATTAAGGGAAATCGATACTCAACGAATAATGTTTATGTGCGTTTGCGCGAACCACTGCGGCAACCAGCACAGACATGCCTGGGCGGGTTCTTAGTATAAACAAGTTTATACGGGGATACTGTATCAAAGGTATCTAAGGGATATCGGGATACTATATCTAAGATATCTAAGGGGATACTGTATCTAAGGTAAATAATAAAATGCGTGAGGCAAGTGTCACTATACAATCTGATTAATTAATATTTTGCATGAAAATCGTGTGATATTTAAAACTTATTTTAACGAATCACTCACGTTGAAATCTTGAACTGAGAAAAGTACTCATCACAACAATTACCCTACTTCAAATCCAATTTTTTGAAATCTTCTAAAAATTTGTGGAGGGAGAGCGGGGGTAGTGTCAACACTGAAAAAATTACAGAAAAATGTTTGAAAAGACTATTGTCAAATAAACTTTATCTTACTAAATAGTGTATAACTTATTATTTCGACTTTCGTTGTAAGGATCATGTCTTTGATGATCTCCTCTTATTTTCCCATTTATAAAAATTATTGATTATATAAATAAATGATCAGTTTTAAAATATTTTCTTCTATTCATTATTGCATGGTCTGTTCTAAAATAATATTAGTGGATTCCTGATATTTTTAAGCTAATAAAGATCATTTTACAGCTCAAAGGTCCTAACACCATCTTATGTTGCCAAAAAGAGAAGAACATAACAGAAAATGTATGCCTTTCTATCAAATCATTGTTGTAACACTGTAAGACATTTACTTTTATGAGCAGCTAATTGTTTCTACATTTTAGGTGTATATCCTTACCATAAAATAAGAAAACACTTTCATTCATAACTACTCAAATGTATTTGATCCCTTAAGTGTCAAGACGATACAAATACCAACATAAAAATGTAAATACTTGATGTTCTCTGCAGTTCAGTGAAAAAAGAGAAAAATCATTATATACGGTAACTGATGGAATAAATCAGCTCTCGTTGTCAGAGCAGAAACGTTGGAGAATCACGGAAAACCATACACCATCGTACTTAAGTGAGCCAACAAGCGGTATTTTTGTTTTGTCGTCGCTTCTTTTCTTGCTTTGATCATTAGTATCTCTGGTATTACGGATGTTTTCTTTCTGTACAAAAATATATCACAGTAAGGAACCATTATCAGGAAAATTAAAGACATAAGACTTCAGAGGACTGGGGAAAATACTTCACTATATGCTGAAAAGCCTTAAACTTGCTCAGCAATTTGCATATGAAGTTTCCTTAATGTCACCTATGACAGTAATTCTTGTCACAAAGTCCACATGACTACATGAGAAATGTCAACTGTTTTACACGATTTATATTTGTATTGTTCTTTGCAATGCTTACGCCTGTTTTTTTATGGAGAAAATGTGGTATATTACTGTATTTGTGGTTTTATGGGTAAATGAAGAAATGAATCTTACACTTAAAGGTCACTGGCCACCTATATTGTACAAACGTGTGATATTATTATAGTCATAAACAAAACGCATTTGTTATATATGCACACCATAAAAATGTTTAATTAGACCTAAAAATCCACTTTTTAAATGAAAAAAATTATTCAGCAGTCTCCGTAAACAATCGGTAGTTTCCGTGTGCCAAAAACGGATACGACGTATATTTATCCCTTCTATTCAACCTAGCTATTCAAGTGTTTAATTTCCCCACGTAAATGTCTGTGTGATATATCTTACGATCGTGCTTTTGTACAGCAGATATGGTCCACTGTGTTGCATATGGATGTAACCAAAAGAGTGATGATGGGGAAAAGGGTTCTTTCTTTTTCCGAAAGACCCTTTTTACCAGGAAAAGAGTGGATTCAAGCTGTGGGATCGAATAGGGGGAGGGATGGGAAAGTTGTATCATTTATGGCCGATTATAGTCAATTTGGCCCAAAGACAATTCGGCCCAAGACAGTTCGGCCCAACTCGAAAGACAATTCGACCGAACTTAACAATACTTTGAACAAGATCTTTTTCTTCAAACAACAAGTAGATACTACGTACAATAGGTTTTAGGAAGAAAAAAAAACCAACTAAATTTAAGCAAACTATCTTGATATTCTTTCAGAGAAAATAATCATACTTCGTAACGTACATATATATGAGAGAAAACACAAACTGACATATCTTGCTCGTTTTAATTAAAATATTTATATATATTTTTTATGCTAAAAAAATATATATACATCTGCACAACGGCATTCTCAGTTTAAGTCTACCGGTCAAATTATCAATATTGATTTATAAAACAATATTCTACAGAATACGTATACATTTTTCTAAGGGTAGTGTGCAAGAGATATTATAACAAATATATTTAATTTTAGGTTTCAGGTTGTAACACTGCTGCATATAATACACACTCGATTACACATGAGAGAGAGAGAGAGAGAGAGAGAGAGAGAGAGAGAGAGAGAGAGAGAGAGAGAATAATGTTGAGCATTTTGTCAGTGTTTAGTTGCTGGAATATGAAGCTCTTACCAGTTAATTTTATTGTTTGTTTTTATTTTTCAAGTTGTCTTAGTATGTGCGCGCGTAAATTAAAAGCTTGTCATTACTAGTCAATATCGTCAATCATATTTGCTCAATTATTCCATACAAATAAGAAAAAGGAAATAATTTTGTGTTAAATTTGTGCCCCCCCCCCACTTGCACGGTACAAAAAAATTGATAAACATAACACTTATTTGAAAATAAAATGAAAGAAACTAATCTTGCATTGTTATCATTTATTCCCTCTTTTTTTCATCATGCGAAATTTATTAAGAAAAAAAAAAATATATATATCCACGAAGTCCGTATATGTAGCGGATGCCGGCTTGCGTATGCATCCTTACTGTAGTGTGTATCGTTTATGTCAGATAACAAAATCGCAAACGAGACGAAAATATCACCTGATTGCTTGAAGGCACCTGCCATTCACGCAAGATAAGTTACAAGGTGCAAACTGACCAAGACTGTATTGTATCCAGGTTAACTATATGACGGTATCTCGCAAATAAAAATCATTATTTCAAAATAATTCACTGTGAGTGCAAATGATAATCTTTTTTCTAGCATGGGTTACAAAAGTATTATTAAAGAAAGTTATTGGCAAACAAATAGAATCCTGGGTGATGAATAAGCACAACGAGCAATAAACTCCTTGCTTAAACTTACCAATACTATTGCGAATAAACGCAATACTTTGCGAATATTCGCAATACTATTGCGAATAAGCGCAATACTTATTGCGAATATTCGCAATACATTGCGAATAAACGCATTACTATTGCGAATAAAGGCAATACTTATTGCGAATATTCGCAATATTATTGCGAATAAACGCAATACTTCTTGCGAATATTAGCAGTATTTTGCGAATAAACGCAATACTTTTTGAGAATATTCGCAATACTATTGCGAATAAACGCAATATTTTTGTGATTTAGGCAATCCTTACCTTACATTCAACCTGAAGAAGTTTTTAAATTTCTGTCGTTGTCAAAACCTCTGCGTCTGTAGGTGAGTATGGACATATTATTTTACAGTCGTAAGTGAAAATGCCAAGATTATTGCTCTAGTTCTTAATGTAATCAAATGAATTTAAGTTTCGCCTAACTATTTGCCCAGGCCAAGCAAACTCCGCAACTGCGGGAGGGTGGGTGTGTGGACATAGGTAAATTGACAATGAAAGCACGAAAATAATAGTTGGGCATAACTGCTTACAGCACCTCGGCCCACATTAATATTTAGTGTTCTCTTGGTACAGTGTTCTGTTGACATACACATAGGCCTACCCGGTACTGCTACCAAATTTGATTCGTGCACATGTACTCTAGCTTAACTTGGCTTCCGGTTCGTTTTATTTCAGCGATCGAAGATGGAGCCAGAGCGGTGTGCATTTCTGAGAAGTATAGGATGCCACGATGCGATTCAAATAATGGAGCAGGAAAATGTATTTCAGTGCAGACTGCAACAAAAGAGATCAGCGATAAGTGCGACATTATTCCTATAACCCAATATAAGCCTAGATCCATCAAAATGTTCTGCTTTCAATTGCATAAACGTTTTCCGAGCAAAAGCATCTGTATAAACTATAACTCTATAATGCCAGCCAATATGAACATTAGAAATGTGGAATATTTGTACTAATTTGTTGCTAATTTGGTTACTAGCATCGGTTAGAAACACCATGCAAAAACCATACAAATGCGAAGCATGAAATTACACGTGGAAAACCAAAGCACAGTTTAGAGTCTGCAAGTATAATTTACTGCAGTTTTGCTAGGCTAACCAAAAGATGTTGTCTGCTTTATTCAACATGTGCTTATGTATCGTAAAAAAGTATGCATTTAATAAGATAATGTCATTGCATTGAGCTCTAGTATCATATAAATGCCAAGTTGTTGTTTTTTTAATTTTTTTTTATTAATATTACAAATGCATGGTGGCTGAACAAGCCATCTAAGATCTTTATATACAAGCCTCGAGCAAAACGTTACAAATATAAATTTTTTAGTGTGCTGTATAGCAGAGTAAAGAAGTGGAACTTAAAGGATAATAGAATTTAAAATGGTATAATTCCTGTTTGTAAGATCTTGTATAGATATTCCAGTGAAATATGTTTGTTTTGTTTCCATTTTGTTTACTGATCTAGATGCATTTTCAGATAGTGTATATAGTAGCAATGGTTGCCATTCAACCAGAATTGAACTTGGCTCAGGTTTCAGCATCTTATAATGAAATGCTCGACCTCAAACACATCCACAAGGCAATTTCCCTTAAATAGAGGTGAATTGAGCAACATATCATGGGATTATAACCAGGTACCTCTCCCTTGTAATGCTGACCTAATTTGCAATAAAAAAAACCAAAGTTATGGTATTATTTTCATTAGCACACCAGATAGGATATCATGGATATCCATTATTCTTCTGGCACTGTATTAATTACATAATCCTCTATTCCAATCTAATGAGACATTAAGTACTGCAGAACTCTGAATCCTTATTGACACAACCACAAAATTATTCTTGAAAATATTTCTCCATATTTTAAGGATTTTACCCTGCTTTAACATTATTGTTTGTTTCATATACCCAAGTTTAAAGACTTTTACATCTCTAACTTGTGTCAGAAAGGTTTACCATTGGTAATAATTTTGCCCAGTGCTGTATAACTAGGATTGTGCTGATGTATCATTAAACCCTATCAATGCATACATGTGTATACATGCAGACTCTTGAAAAGATTTACATTAAATTATTACTCATGTTCAAATAAGCATCCTTATACAACATTGCCATTACATACAAGAAAAGGATCAAAGCATTCAATTTCATCCTGCTGTTTAGGCTAGACAGTGAGCATCTGTCTGTCTATTGGTGCCCATGTGTTTTTTAAAAAAAATTAAAATGTACATTTACCATGAAGCTTCATATTAGCTAGAGCTTGGAAGCTGCTTGTTGTGATTGTAAGAATAATGTTGACTAGTTTTTATATCATTATTCACAATGATTGACTTTGTTAACTTAAGCATCAGGATTTGACACAAAGTTCACATTCAGCCATTTGGCAGCAGGATCATGGGGGAAATATTACCATGTTCATGGTAGCTTATTGCTGATTGAAGAAAATGAGGCAGATGAATCACCTACACAATACACACAACTTCTCTTGTCAAACTCAGGCTCTTCTATGAGACTGTACTTTAATGTTGATCTTTGTTAACATTAGGTGGTTTTTAAAATCAAAGATGCAAGAGTAATCATCTTTATATTAGAGGAAAGATATATAGAAAAGGTTACAGTTTATTTAATGATAGGTGATTGGAATCAAGCCTAAATTTGTCCAATTGGAATACTTCTTTTGAACAGGAATAATAGTAACTGTCTGTCAACCTCCCTCCTTCTCTCATTCTCTCTATGTGTGTGTGTGTGTGTGTATATATATATATATATATATATATATATATATATATATATATCTGTATATATGATCATTGTCTTGTCAGCTCTGTCTCACCCTACTTAAGTCTTGCAGACACTAAACTAAATGTGCCTGTGGGTTCTTCCAATCATGTGCATATCAGTGACCTAAATTCAGATCACTGTTATTGACTTTGACTTGGAAATTGGATAATGTTACTAATGTGGCTAAATTAATCTATAAAAATGACAAGTCATTCTGCAGCAGATTCAGTTATAGCATTGATTACTTTTGTCAGGGCTACAGTGAAATCTGGGCAAGGTTTCTGTGTGTATTTTTACTTCATCTGGCCATAAGGTGTCCACCCATCATCTGTTCATCAACAATTGCTTCCTACCACAAAGGAAACCATATTTCTTATATGATTTGGAATATGGGCTTATATAATCAAGATCTCAGATGGGTTTTATAATGAGTGAGATTCATGCATGTTAATAAACTGTTCTTGCATTTGATTGACTGTGCTTCATGCCACTGAAAAGACAGTATTTCTGACAGTTTTGATCAAGCTGGCGAATAGGCTAATATTATCAAGATGTTGGATGAGTTTTATTATGAATGAGACCTATGCATATTAATGAGATGATTTTACATCCAACTGGCTGAGATTATACTCACCCTAAAGAGTATATTGTTTAATGGCTTTCGATCATACTTGGAAAATATTGGTAGTCTTATGCAGTCAAGATCTTGGATGAGTAGAGTTATAAGCTTGATGTAGGCGTGTAATGAAATGATCTTGCATCTGATTGGATGAGTTTGTCAACAACCAGGTGTCTCAATTTCTATTCAGATTTTGATCAAACTTGTTAGGTCTTATATCATCAAAATATTGGATGACTTTGATTATGAGCAAGATCTATACATGTTAATTAGATGCTCTTGTTACCTGATTGGTTCAATGTCTTACCAGTCTGAAAATACTTTGCTCAGACGTGGTAAATCAGCCTAATCATGATGGTCTCAAAAAGGTTCTATAATTAGTGTGAGTGATAACATATTTTTGAAGTTATATTGCGTCTAATTAGCTGAGTTTGAAGCCTGTCTGGAAACTCTGGAACTCATATGATTTTGTTAAAAGTAGGTAAATAGACTTATATAATTTAAAACTTGTACTAACTGGGTTATGAGTGACATCTTAGCATATTATGTATTTTTCATGAGAAAGAACTTGAATTTGTAGGTAAATCAGCATGATATAAAGGTTGACAAATATATTACATAATGTTGTTTTTTTAAAACAATACAACATATACCTGCTTAATGAAATGATAAACAGTTATATAGGCCAGGTGTGCAGTATTAGACCTAATTGGACCTCAGTTTTCTTACGCCCCTGCCTTGAAATGCAGGAACAGGGTCATGCAGTGTTGGGCTTATCCTTATTTTATTTACACACAGGAATGTTCTTAATGTTCTTAATGCACTTGTATGTCTTAAAATGCTTCTGTGTTCAACTTATCCTGCATTTTTCCATACTCTGGAAACTTGGAAGATATTGACATGAGGTCAACATACAAATATCATCCTGTCTTAACAATCACATGCATTTTCTGGAGTCATGCCCATGTTTGGTGCAGACTGTAGATACTATATACAGCAGACTCCATTTATAGTGGAATTATATGTAATGAAATATTAGATATTCTGAAGTTTTTCACTAGGTTCCATTCAGTTTTGTATAATTATGAAAAGTATCACAAGGTTCTGTTCAGTTTTGTATATCAGTTCTTCTCTGCTAAAATGAAATTAGGATATAATTCAGTGATTTTTGTGATCACTTGGGCTTCCTTAAATGAGTACCATTTAAGGAAGACCAGGTGACCACAGAAATCATTGAATTTGTTTATTCATTTGTTTCTGACTTCCTTTTATAATTCTTGTTAATTTAAAGGATGACAGGTGGAAATGCAGATAGGATCTATTAGATCATTAATCAGTAATGGTAAATGTAGTTAAAATAGTTAATAAAAAAGAATCAATTGTTAGTAAAACTTAAAATGCATATAGTGATAATTAAATTGATACCCCCCCCCCCCAGGTCTCCACAGTAAATACTGTATTTTTACTAACCAACAATGTCTTATTGCCATCCAGAAAATAACATAGAAGTTTGTCTCATTTGTTTTCCTCTTTTGTTAAAAGAGAATTGTTTTTCACAACTAAAGATTTCTTGCAAAGATTAATACATTTTTGTGCAGGTAGTCAAGAACTTATAGAAGGTCACAAAATAACTTGATAAATTCACTTCTTTTTCTTCAAGTGATTAATTATAACATGAATTATGCTCAATCTGAAGATTATATGTATTTTGGTGCAATTTATAGCCAGTTTACTGAATATTTTTTAAAAAGTAATCCAGTGTCATTTTTACCACAAAGTAGCAGATTAAACATATCATTTCTCTTCACATTTGTGCTAATCTTGTATTTGTTGATTGGAATAATTCATTAATAACAGATGACAATAAAAAATTTGTCTTTTGGTACCACTGATGTCACACATTTGGTATGCTGGGATTAAATGTAAACTCCCAGTTTAATATCAGCAATATACCATACCTGTTGCTATTGCAAAGCCAATACTTATCCAGGAGGAAAATAACCAGACCGAATGATGAAAATTCCATCCTCCCATTAGGATGGACCAGAAGCTTCCAGAACACAGAATCACCCCTGCAGGAGAACCCCACATGTTTTGGGCATGTGTGCAGGTGCTTATCATTATTTTATTGGTCACCATGTTGTAATGTTCAACATTGCTTATGTAAAGAAGATTTGCTGCCGCCTTGTGGCTCATTGTGTGAATTATTGTCTTGCATGTTATATTGATTGATTGCTATCTGTTTATTTAAGCTTTCTAGAGATTTTTTCCTAGACAGTTGATCAGTACATGCGGTGTACATCTTTATGTTTTAATTTGTACCTTTTACCCCCTCTCAGTGCGTTACTGGTCTTGCATTATTTGTTTTTTATTTTTAAAAAAATACAGTTCTAAGCAGCATTGGGTAGGTATTTAATATCCCTCTCCTTGCATTTTGCAGTCAATGGACTCATCTGCCAATCATTAATTCACCTTACCTATATCATGAATGTTGACAATTTATACATGGTAACAAGGTTGCACACCACTTTTTCACTTCATCTGTCATGCTAGGTTATAGAACAGAGGCTATTTTTCCTTTTTAGTTATCAGATGTTTTTTGCAAATTGGAAGTTTCTTTGCTGTATTTAAGCTTGGTTGACTTGAAAGTAACAAAGATGTATGCAAACTTTCTCTCCATTGTGAATGTTGCAAATGCAAACAACTTTAACTTACACCTGTCACTCTTTCAGAAGTACATACTGTAATATACATAGAGCGCCCCCCCTCAGAGGTTTCCAGGTTTTCCTTCTCCGAGTCCCTCAGGTCTTAGAGAAGGATTACCAATGTCTCCCCAGAGACGCTTCCAAGGGAGGTTATAACTGGGTGGAGGGTGAGTCACATTGTCCCAAGAGAGAGGAGCATCACTGTCCCCAATCCATGAGGGCAGAGACAAAGTTCTGAGTTGCGACCTGACAAGAGAAAGAAGCGGCATCCTCTCTTTACCACTAGGACAGAGAACGAGTTGTGCACTGCCCTCCAGCACAATCTCGCAACCAAATGGCAGTGAGCAAGCTGCATCCAACAGCAAGGGAAAGCAGTATAGTTTACTGACTCACAACTCAGTAAGGGGTGTCAATTGCACAGCTCCACACCTAAGTACCCATTCAGTCCAAGGAATCCATTGTCATCGATGCGATCAAGGCCCCTAACAAAGGGATTGCCCAGATTGAAGTCTGTCAGAACTGGGGATGGATCACTAGGCACCGGGCACCTCTCATTGGACACCAGATACTGGGTACCAGGCATGTGGCTTTGGAGATCCACTGGTACAGAGATTGTAATTGGGCCAAGTCCCCACCCAGTCTCCAGACTATCATTTCATCCGATGTGGACTGCAAATCAGCTTACAGAAGCCATGTTAGGGCAGAGGATCAGATTAGCATCAGCTGCTCTATTTTTCACCTTAAATCCGTATTGGATGTAGGGCCTTCCATAGCAGAAGTGATTAGCCCTTTCCCTGCATGCTGCAAGGACTGTTGGATGTGGGCCACAATAGTACTGGGATTGTGCCTGGGGGCCTTGGACCAAAATCATCTTATGAGGTTGAGTCTGTAAAGAGGGAGGTGATATACCTTCTCCAAAACAGTCTAGGTCACCCTAAACCACCAGCGAAGCCCACTGCTGTAAACAGTCCATTAACTAAGTGGCAGGAGTTGCCGGTTCAAGTTTCTCGTCCACAAGTCTCCCCCTAAACAGAGAGACATCGGATCACATAGCACTGCCTACCAGCAGAGTGCAGGATGATGGTGTCCTTTCTTTCCTTGTTGAAGCCAACAAGTTTGACACAGTGTGGTACCTCCTCAATTTGCATCCCCAGCAACGTCATAATCTTTGGTTATGGAGGCAGAGGAGGAGGAATCCTAGTCATTCGATAAATGAAATTTACCACCTCTAGCCCAGCGAGCTGTGTCCCAACCCTTCAGGTTCTGGTGACTTCCAAATTCTTTCCAGTTTGGAGAAACTTTCTGGGACAAACTTTCGACCACATCTCTTGTTCATTCATCACTCTGTTATGATCAAGGAGCTCTTGCAGAGGTTTAGAAAGGGACAGACTTTTGCTAAACAACTTAGTCCAATAGAGGGTAGTCTGTCCCTTTCCTCTGCATTGCAACCTTTGAATGCTGCTTCTAGCTTCAAGGTTCATGCCTCTTCTTGGCCCACTAAACCCCCCACTTTGGATGTGGAATGTGGCTCAAATGGGTATTTTAATAAGGACCTGTGAAATCATTGGAATCCTTAGAAAAAAAAATGCTAGGTCATTAGTAACTGTAGCCTAAAATTCGGACCTCTTTTCAGCAGGATCGTTCAGCCAGCTGCAGGAGGAATCTCTGTTGCCAATGGCTGTCCATCATTTCTTGGAAGCAGTGGCATATACATCTAGGCATGAGTTGTCCTTGTCAGTGGCCATCTTCTCCACTTCTGCAGGGATGTTGCTCTGGCAACTTCCAAGTTTTTACTAGATCACAGTAAGAACCTTCTTACGGCTGCCACCCTGGAGGCAGAGACTCTCTTAGGAGGGATCATCCTGTCTGTTTCTACTTGAGAGACCATCAACACTGGACCCTAGCACCCACTTCTTGCTCATCAAAACCAGCTAAGAAGTGGAATCATCCTGATTGTTGTCAGGGCCCATCGGCTAAATTATTTAAAGTTTTGCAGCTCCTGTGTAAACAACAGCCCCAATTCAGAGCTCCACCTTGGCAGGTGGGCCCTAAAAGGAGCACCAAAAGGCTCAGGGAAGAAGTTCACAGGCCCTTCCCCTTTCATAAGTACAAGGGTGGACATATCTAGGGTCTTGCTTCCTCTTCTGTAGAGAATATATCTTCCTTTGATTTTTTGGGTGCCAGGCTAAACCATATTTCACAGTCTTGTTCAGGCATAATGGTTGATGGCTGGGTCCTTTCTAACATAAGAGATGGTTACTGGCTTCAATTCTGGTAGCAGTTGCATCCAATTTAAGATCATTAGGTATCCCCATCCTTCAATATTTTGACGATTGGTTGTTCCCACAAACAAGACCTGTCTTGCTGTTGGCCCATAGTGAACATGCTGGGTCTTCTATCCAACTTCGAGAAATCAGAGCTCAGTCCATTTCAGGGTTTAGTCTACATGGGGCTAAATTTCATCACAGACAGAGGGTTGATCTGTGTTCCTCTGGTCAGGAGTAAACACAATCCTGTCCCCATTGGAGACACTCAGAATCAAGACTGCATTGTCAGTTTATTGTTTTCTTACTCTGCTGGGGACGTTGAACTCCACAGGTGACATGTTTCCTCTAGTAGAATCTTTCATGATTGGTGTAGTATAAAATGTGTCAATCCTTGTTGTTTGGTGAAGTATAAAACCTGTCAATCCGTGTTGTCCCACTGTTTGCACAGGAGCTGTTTTTTTCTCTTCTTCTTTGAAGAAAAAACAATACTCGGTTTCTACTAATAAGGGCTATTGTGCAACCCTTTCCAACACTCAGATTTTCATTGGGATGGATTCTCATTTAGCAGACTGGATCAGCTATGTCAAATTGCAAAGACCAGTGTCTCACTCTCAAATACCTAAATGGAACCTCTCTTGCGTCTTGTAGTCTCTAAATACCCCCTCTCTACCGACCCCAAACCTTTGAATGAAGCTTCCTTTGAGAACCTAACAATCAAGACAGTTTTCTTCCTCACATTAGCATCTAGGAGATGAAGGGGTGAGTTTCATGCCCGATACATAGAGCAGGACAGTATCAGGTTCAGTGGGAATTATGAGTCAGTTTCTTTCCTTTGCCATCAAGCATTTTTCAGCCAAACTAAAGCTTCCTTTCATTGCCCAAATCCTGACTGAGACAGCCTCAGCCATATCTGTGCTGGGATGACCAAGATAGGCATTTATGTTCAGTTAGGGCTCTACTTTTAGCGGCCTCTAAAGAGAAAAAAGGATAGTAAGCGTCTTTTCCTCTCCATTGTATGTTCAGCTGATTTTCCAGCTTCTACCATTTCTTGGTGGATTGCATTAACTAATAAGAGAATTTGCCAGTCCCATGCTGATAGGGACCTGTCTTTCATGAAAATAAAGCCCATGAGGTTCAAGCCATTGCTGCCTGATGGACTTATGTAACTCATTCATCTTGGAAGATGTGATGAAAGCTTTGGTTTGGTACTCTCATACTACTTTCTCCTCACTAGCCCACCAAAGCGAAGGCATTTTCTCACTGGGCCCAATCGTCTCTCAGAAAGTGGGCCATGTGGATTCCATCCCACAGTTTTCTCCTGCTCTTCTGTGAGGGTAAGTATTCCTTGTTTTTATTTGCCATTTGTGGGATCATCAGACCTCCCACAGAACTGACAAGTTCAGCTATGCAGTAGCATCAGGTATGGTATTATTGATATTGAAATGCATATTTGGGAGGAGGGGGAAAACTACTTTTAATGCTGTAATACTTACCTGGTGCTATTGCCATACCCCCTCCTTCCTCTCTGTACTGATGTTCCACTAAGTTAGGCTGCTCCCTTAAAAAAATGATGAGTGCCAGCATGCATGCCTAATATATGTGAGGTTCTCTTGCAGGGGTGATCTAGTGTTCTGGAAGTTTCTGGTTCATCCTAGTGGGAGGATGGAATTTTCATCATTTGGTTGAGGTATTTCATGATTAGAATTAGCCCCCCTCCCCCCGTTTAAAAAAAACCCAACTAAATTTCAGATGTGTGTAAAGTACTGTAAAAAATGCTGTATCATTTCCATGAATCCCACCATCTTACTGCACATTATTATTATATAATGAAAAAAATATATTTACAGCTCCAGTGGTTTTAAAGGTTCTTTCACATTATAAGTCATGCATGCTTGCATTCTGCCAGAGATTTATACTTGCACAATTCAATGGAAAATGATTGCAGAAGAGGGGAACTTGTTCTGTGTCCGAGTATGTCTACATATCTAGATTTCTTCCTTTGCCTGTGTGATCCTGATTCTATGTACCATAAAATGTCCTATTCTTACTCACTTTCTTCATATTGTCATTCCCTTTTATTTCTTGTTCCAGTTGGGTCTTACAGATATCAGCTATATGAGTGTGGATGACTTGGTGCAGATTTTGCCAAAGCTTGGTGATAGAATAGCACTGAAAGTATTTGTAGATGAAGAAATTAAGAAGAAACAGGAATCACAATCTCAGGGGAAAGAAAGAAAAACCAGACTAATTCAAACTTTACATTCCAAGTTGGGCATTGTGAAAACTAGACATTGTCATGATGCAGTTCCAGCAGAATTCCAGGATAAATGTATTTCAGAGTCTTCTTTGAAGTGGAGAAAAAGAACTATGGCAAGACATTGTAACAGAAATGCTTTTACAGAAAACAGGAAAGTAGAATTGGGATGGATACATGATGGAAAGCAAGTAAGGCAAGCAAAAGGAGGAGGAAAATTGAATTGCCAAGAAATAGCAGGAAAGAAGAAGTCTTGAATAAAGCTAAAGCACTTTTTTTCCCAACCAGTCATGCCCCACTTGGTAGTATTGTGGATTTTATATTTAAATTAACAGATTTTTCCAGCAGAGAAATCCAAAATGAAACAATTGAAGAATTATATGAATCCTCAAAGGTAAGTTTGCTGAGACTTTATATGGTCACAGAGAAAAAAGATTCAGTCAATACAAAAAGTCTCACTCTTCAAGATCAAATAACAATGCTTTCTGAGCCACTCACTGAAGAGAACACTATAAGCGTACCAGAAACATTACATCATGGCTTAGAGTCCTATCACAAACCACCTGTAACTTTTCTGAATAGAAATCCTAAAGAATCAAACTGTGAACAAGCTGAAAGCATTCTGATTACATGTCCTTTGGATGTAGTAGTACATATACATTTTCAGTCAAAAGAAGAATTTTCATTTGAGTCAGTGCTGAAAGTCACACCCAGTCAGTCACAGCCAATTGCGGAGTCAGTATTTGAATCTGTTGAAAGCCTTAGCACCCCCATTCATGCACTTCAACATGCAAGTTACGCCAACATGTATGTAAATTGTACACAAAATACCATCATGCCTTCTGATGTATTAGATTCAATGTTAGACCAGCATAATTCTGACAATGAAATATTTTTTCACCCAGGGGATGACCATTTTAATACGAGATCAGAACAAGATGACACAGTTCCTTTGAATGAGAGTATTAAGAAAGTAATAGTTAAGAGAGGTCATGCGTTTCATGACATGATGAATTATTTTCTGGATGCCAACTTTGATCCTAGGTTAAATCAATTACAGGTAGAACTTGTATCTGAAAGAGGTGAGGATGCTGGGGGTGTTTTCAGAGATGTTGTATCGGAATTCTGGGAGACGTTCCATATTAACCATACAGTTGAGTCTGATATCAAAATCCCAGCAACTGTGCATATCATGAGGAGAGAACATTGGGAGGCAGTGGCCAAGGTTCTCATATGTGGATATAAACAGGAAAAGTACTTGCCCATTCAGCTGTCGCAAGTTTTCCTTCAGAGATGCATTGATAGAAAGGATGTCCAAGATGAGAAACTGTTGGATACTTTTCTGTCTTCTCTGCCCACTGTGGGTAGGGATATTTTTGAAATGGCACTGAATGATTTTGATAGCGTGGATGAAGAGGATTGTTGTGATGTATTTTCAAGCTATGAAGCACGCATTATGCCCACAAAAGACAACATCAGAAAGCTAGTTAGAGACATCTCTCACCATCAGATAGTGCAAAAACCTTCATTTGTAACAGAGTGCTGGTCACCATTACTTCAGTGTTATTTGAGATCATTGCTACCCAACACAGGACTTGAGGAAGTGTACAGAGATTTGCATGTGACAAACAAAAAGGTTTTGAAGTTGCTTCAATTACCAGATGATATTTCAAAAGCAGAAAAGCTCACACTTGATGCTTTGAGGCAATACATCAAAAGCTGTAGTAAGGACAAACTAACAGCATTTTTGTGATTTTGCACTGGAAGTGATCTGATCATTGGCAAACAAATTCAAGTTAGATTTACACCTTCAATGTCTGCATTTACCTTGAGACCAATTGCCCATACATGTGGCTGTGTACTAGAGCTATCCACTAGCTATGACAACTTTCTTCTTCTTCGTGAGCACTTTCACAATATTTTAGACAGCAAGATGTTAAGAATGGACATCATTTAGATGAAACTGGATTGTGTTTTTCTAAAGATAGAGTTTATTTCTTGACTGGTTAAGATAATCTGTAAACCCCAAGAAACAAGATTTGTCTCATCTTTTTTGTCAAAAGTGAAAATAATGGTTTCCTTTGACAGTAAGGTATGGACTAAGTGGCTTAAGTAATGGGGGGTGGGTGATACAGATTGGATATGAACATTAGTATTAGAGATATCAGAAGAGTTTACAGATCTGATCAGCTGACACTTGGGTCCCAATAACTTGTCAGGAGTCTATTGTATTTATCATGTGCTCCACATTTTGGTACAAGTTTGTGTTTTATTTTTCTTTTAATTTCTTTTCATTTTATGTGTAAGACCCATTAAGTGTAAGGAAAGACTTTAAGATTCTTAAAAAATTACAAACTTTGAATTGTTTGATATCTTAGTTGTGTTGGTTATTTATATAATATTTGATAATTTTTATTATGAACAAAGTGTTCATCCCAGCAGTTCAGGACAAATATTTAATGTTTGTTATATGTATCTTCATTAGTTATTTCTTTGATTTGCTTTTTTTCATACTGGTTTTTTTTTTGTCATTCATGCAAGATGGGGGCCTCTGCCGGTATGGAACCATTATAAATAAGTTAATCATACAAGGTAAAGAGGCCTACCATATGGGAAAAGACTGTGCTTCTTGCACTGAGTTTGTAATTTGAAAATCATTGGTATTAAACAATGCTTTATCCTGGAAAATGACTGGACCTTGTTACAGTTAGAAGAATAGATAGAATGTTTGTTCAATATCATATTTCCATTATACACTGGTTTCATTCTTGCAATGTTTCAGTGAACTTTTCAAAACATTTGCTTACTTCAGCTGATGAATCTAGTGGAAGACATCGTGTTTAATGACATAATATGTATATCACTGCTAATGTTAAAACACACACACACACACACACACACACACACACACACACACACACACACACACACACACACACACACACACACACACAATGATACAGATGTCCTTGTATGGTGCTGTACATGTCATGACCAACACAAAGCAGCTAATGATGGACATGACTTTGTGATTCTAATTTATTAGTATCTTAATACTTGGTCTTGTTATCCATTGAAACAAATGTATAGTCTAATTTAATGCGAACGCTAGTAATTGTATGACATAATTTGAATAAATAAATAATTGATGCTTTACTATTCCCATTCATCTTTATAAGTGTTCTGGATATTGTTGGGCCCTTTGTCTCTAATAGGTGGGCTGTCATTCTTGATTCCTGTTCCAAGGGTCCAGGGTCCAGTTTGTTTTGGTGGGAGGTGGGGGAGCAGGTCAGAGGTCAAATATAAGAAATTACAGTGATACATTTTCATATATTTTCTAAATAAACTTCATATATGTACTCACAGTAGGAAGACCCTCATATGTGTGACAGATAATACATATGACCCCTAGGTACTGTTGAGTGATGAGCATGTGTGTTGGTAGTTGTCAGAAAGTATATTGTGCAATTCGTGGGGATTTGTGAAGGCAAGCCATTGCAGTTGCTTTACATTATTTAAGACGTAAAATCAGTTAGTGTACAAGTCAAATAACTTTATTCACTTGAGAGTGTCATCTTTTATAAAATTAGTACAAAATAATATTTTGCAATAATGTTGTATGCATCACAATATGATAGTGGCAATATGTTATAAGTGATTATACAAATATTGATATTATTAGTGCATATCCATATAATAGTAGCATTAATACATTAATACATGAACAAATGGGGATTTATCTAACTCCATCATATATTGGATTAGTCAAGTGAAAACTTAAGTGATATGTTTTAAGTCTTTTGCTGGTTCTTGTTTCTTTACTGAATATGAATAACTTTATATAATGTGTCATGTTTGTATATACTACCTTTTGCAGCATATTCATTGAATGAGGTAAAATTAAAATCCACAGCATTAAAAAAATGAATGTATTAACCATAAATTGATGTGCACCCAAATGTGGGCAGTGTAGACTCAGATGTGTTGCATTAAGTACCAGCATATCTGGGTCTGTGCTGTTTCTGAATTGATAGATATGCACGTCTTTTTGCTACTTTGTTTTGGTATAGTGTTAACTTCACTTTCATAATGATGTCAATTGTATGTAAACTTAAATTTGTTTCAGTTTGTTTCATGGTGATCCTAAAGGTGTAGGTTCATATCCTTTTTTATTTACACATTTGTAACCCGTCTTTGCCTATAGGCAAGAAATATGATAGTTTTGTTGATGTTTAAGGAAGATTTTTTGCAGTTTCATTGTTACTTTTACCTTCTGTTTGCATTTTTGATGATGAGACAAATCCAATCTTAAGGGAAGAAAGTTCATTGTAAAAATATTGAAATATTTATATGAAAAGAGAGCGTTCGTCTTGAGTGATGCTTATGTCTTGTAAGTTGTGATTCTTCTTTTGTGTTAATGGCATTTACTATAAAGATATAAAATAAACTTCACCTGGTCTTGAGTTCATTTTTTTCATTTAGATGTTGTACCTTTTCATTGATTAATACACTGTTAGATGATTTCCAAGAAAAGAGATTTTTTTTAATACTGTTGGAATAAATATCAATGTCACAATTATCAGTAATAATTGTTAATTTTTTTTGCATTTGGTCCATATATTCAAAGCTCTTGCTTATTTCCTAAACAAGCGAAGAAGAAGAGTAGCCTGTGATGAAACATTGTCACTTATGTAATCCCATATGTTTTCTCCTTGCCCATTCTGTCATCTTACTTGAAAATATGCATACATCCAGGGAGACAGTGCACCACCGTAGCAAAAATAAGTAACTGTTACGGCATTGTATGCATTTGTTTTTCCTTTATTGTCTTGGATCCGTAATACCTACATTGTACTTTAGTTATACCTCTGTTATGAAGCCTGGAGTAGAGATTAATACGCAAAATATTTTGATAGTGTTATGTACAAAAAAGTAGTTTGGTTTGTAATTGACAAAGATTCAACTTTAATAGTTATAGACATAAAAAACTTTTATATGCTTTCAGAAATATGGAAAAGTGTT
>JAECUM010020372.1:0-36286 GCA_016617855.1 Megalonaias nervosa | reverse complement strand
AAATGGTACTAACAGCTGCCTCGATTAGCACTCAGCATATAGAGGTTAGTTTTAGGACTGGTCGGCCTGGTGCCAGGATAATGTGACTGAGTGGGATATCATGCTACGTGTCTGCGGCATGATGTCCCAGTGCTAGGCATCACTATGAACTGTCACACTGCAGACATCGTAGCGATATGACTAAAATATTGTAAAAGCTACGTTAAAAATCCAAATCTCATATACACTCTCTTAAACGTGACTGTTCACTTTGTCCACCATTTCTTTGCCAAACGTGGAAATATTTTGGAAATATTAATGTCTCAGAAGTTCGTTATAGACTAATATTTTCTTATTTTAATCGGCATCGAATTCAGGTCTGTAATCGTCTCTGGAAGGAAGACTTGAGCTTAGAAATGTGTTCGGCACAATATCGTTTTTATATGTGCACTGTTACGGAGTAACCGCCATGATGGTTAGATGTGTTGAATTGCATGTGTTGAAGACATCTTGAGTGATGCTTTTAAAAAACTATCCAGAAGTATGTTTTCTTTCTTCTAACTTTATGTTTATAGCACCACTGCACACTGTGCAAGACATTATTAGAGTTGTAAAAAGATGACCCCCCCCCCCAAACAAACAAAGAAACATTACCGTATGCTCAAAGGAGTCGAATAAGACTAGAATTCTCATATCCACATAAAATGTTGCATATTGACAGTCAAACTTACCGTTTAGCCCAAGTGGCTAAAAATAAAATTTAAAATTTAAAATCATACAATTTAGCTCCAAGTTGTAGTTTAATCATCGTGATATTCAAATAATATTCCCCCATTCGTCAAGTTCACTGCGATTTAAAGATCATCCATATTGGTCGAGTACTAATTAAATTTTAACATCTTCATTTTATATTCGTTTCTTGAATCCTATATTATCATTACCGCCAGTCAAAGGATATTCCGGAAAAACTTGATTTTCTCTGGCTTTTTTCTTTACGAAGTCTCCATCCCCTGTTCTCAGTGACTTCCTATATTTTGTGTTGGACATTCTCTCATAGGGAATGACCTGTCCGATATGAGTATGGCTATCCACGCATAATATAATTAACTAAAAGATTATACCAAAAGAGGTGATAAAAAAACTTGAAATATCCCTATTGTATATCGTCCCCATCCATTTTTATCTCAGCACTCTGGAGTGCAGATATGCTGATTAAATTATTGATCAATTTCTTAGTTCGCATCTTCTTCTATTGATGGGAAATTTAAAGAGAATCGTTAATATCCTTGATTGCCCCTTTTGTGTGTCATCGCTGTCAGCGTGTTCTTTCACTCTCCATTCATGGAGAATTGATGTATTGGAAACGATATTGGGATTACTGTATCATTAATCCTTCTCGCTTTTAGCTTTGTCTTGTAATAGTCGAATGAGAATTGAAGATAAAATGTATTTTCATGTCAACTCTTGCGAACAGTTGATATGTGGAGGCTTTTTTCTCCCAATATTTTCGTCTCATCGGTCATTATTGGGGAGAATATTGGTCGTTCTAGCCGTTGATTTAACTATGAAAACGTCTCATCAACAGAGTTTGCACTAATCGTTCAGGGTTGATTTTCCACTGTGCTTAATTAGGAACAGAATTCATCATACAAACAAATCCAGCAACGATAATAGCATCACGCAATATGTCTCGCACATAATTAGCCATAATGTTGAAAATCTATGAAAGTCTGTATTATATTTACAAGCTACTTCTCCCACAAGAGGATCATCAGTGACACGTAAATTTAATGAATGTATTTACCCAGTACTTATCAAGCACCTTCTTTATACACAGGATTATTACACATAATTTTATATTGTGGTATAGGACCACTACTTATTTTTCAGCCAGAGAACCAGTCAACTGGTGGGGAATAAAAAAAATATAGAGTACTTACCTATATCTCCATCATCTCAATTGTATGGTTGTTATGCGTCTGTCGTATTACACCATGTCTGTTGTAAGTGTTTTGTACAATACATGAATTTAATTAAATTAATTTGATCAGTTTTGTCTGCTGAAGTTCATCTCTATCATTTATAATGTAAAAATATCTTAATTGTTTTTGCACTCTAGCCCTGAGTACCAACCGTAACACTTAGTCCAAAAATTGTCCATTACGTGTGTCAGTCGAACAAACCGAACTTATACAGTGAAATACTATACGAGTCAACGATATTGTCAGAGTTTTCTTGACAATCCCAATTTAATATCGCTAGTTGCAAATCTCAACTCCATATCACCAATTGAAAATCCCAATTTAATATTGCCAGTAGAAAATCTTTAGCCATATCAACAATAATAATTTCGGCAGACCCATTGAGCGAGCGCAGCTAATAATCAGATCGTCGTTTCCACCAGATTAAATCCCTTTTGACAAAAGTGAGATTAATGTTTCCAATTTTCTTAATTCACTTGATAAGATAATCAGGTGATACAAAACCTTGACAATATGATTTTATTCAATTACATGTACACAGTAATTCGTGATAGATTGCACAAGCTATGTCCTCAGCGTTTCATCATAGGAATCCGGAACACACACACACACACACACACACACACACACACACACATATATATATATATATATATATATATATATATATATATATATATATATATATATATATATATATATATATATGTTCTTTTGGTGACATGTACATTATATTTCCGGAGCAAATCCTATGTTTTGGTGGCTGTAAATCCACGTGGAATAGCACAACCATCTATCCTGTGGCCATTTCGAATTTCGCTCTAGATATGGCTATTACTAATTACCGGCATGTGTCTAAAGTTTACGCAGGTTTATTCCGGAAAGATTTGCATCTTGCGAAATTGCACATTTTAATGAACAGGTGTCATCAAACCCACATATCATCCATCAGTATCAATACAGATTTGGGGCTTGATTTATCGGACTATGTTCGTACGAATACTCAAAGACCATATGAAGGACATGTACAATGTTTTTGGCATCCATCTAACCATGTTTACTTAACACGATTAGATTTCACTCCGTTTTGTATTCTTCTCTGCTTAACTAGCTTTCAATTTTACTTGGACCTGAATACACTACACGAATTTTGGAAATGAAAGTCCGTAAATATGTTTATACCCATTTGTAGATGACTTGATTAGAATGTCACGATATCTGATTTTTTTGGATGCATTTCTTATATTTTTTCTGACGTTTGGACCATCCTTATTTTTGGGTGCATGTTTGGGTGAGGTTTGGAATGCATGATTGCGAGAGGTCTGGAGTGCATGTTTGGGTGAGGTTTGCAATGATTGATTGCGTGAGGTTTGTGGGTGAGGATTGGAATACTTGATTGCCTGTTGTTGGAATGCATGTTTGGGTGAGGTTTGCAATGCTTGATTGCGTGAGGTTTGGGATGCATGCTTGGGTAAGGTTTGCAATGCTTGATTGCGTGAGGTTTGCAATGCTTGATTGCATGTGCAGATGATCTGATGAATTTTATTGCTAGGAAATTGCTAGCTGGTACTTTCTCAGATGTCAAAACTTCCTTGAATTAATTTTTTTTTTTTGTACAGTAAACATTTCATCACAAGACAACTATTGCCTTTTTCGTGAAAACAAATTATCGCATATTTTCAAAACAACGTGTGGGTTTGTATCTAATGACTTAATTTCACGCCGATAAAATATAATATAAAGCCCATTCAAGCAAAAGGTTATAATGTACATACTGTGCAGAAGGCAAGGTAAATCAATATATTAGGACATTATTGTGTATGGTTGTTCATTACAACATGGAAAAAGAAACGATGTCAAATCAAATGCATTGTTTCTAACTGTCGTATGCAAAGTTTCTTCAGGGGCAACATACCTACATAATACGTACTCACTACTTACCTACCTATTTACGTACATACATACATACATACATACATACATACCATTTTCTTAGAATACCGAAGCGAAGTATGACTGGTGTATATGCATGAATTATACTTCCTGTCATTGTATGTTGCAAAAGTCACAAAAACAAGCTTGTGTATCCATAGTAATGAATTATACCATGTATCTAATACTGGCTTGCATGATATAATTTCCAACCATTAGGGAAAAACCCTGTCGCACCGAATATTTCCTATATGATAGGAAGAATCTTGTATGTAGAATTGTTTTCCACGTGCTTTACCTAGCCAAAATCCAGCCTAGAACAACCCGTTCATTCAAGGCCTTATTCTTGGTTATTTTGGCAGTTCTTGTGTGTATCTTCTTTATTCTCTTGCGGTTTGGTTTCTGATTGGTCTTGTGGACTTTTACTCTTGAATGAACATACGCGGGATTATACAACTTGAGCGGTAATTTTTTAAATACAAAGACTTCTTCGCTTGGAAAATCAAGTTCTACATCTATATAGAACAAATCTCATCAGGTTAGAAAATGCATTTATTTTCGCTCCCCTTTTATTGAATTTGCATGCCGAACTGACAGAGTTCATATCAAAATGGCGATCTTGGAAGCTATAATTGTTATTTCTTGGCAGTATTTAAGAACTGTATTTTCCCTCGAAAGATAAACGTCTAAGATGTTTAACAGATATGTCGTCGCTTTACAATAGGAGTAAAATGTCTTATCCGGTGAAAAACACCACAGCGGGCTGACCTGGACAGGTCTGGGCATTATTCGAAATACTGGTTGCAGATCAAGCATTCTACCTAGTGATCTAACGCGGCTCCTTGTCAAAATTGGATTCAGTACTTACATGTATCACGTTTTTGATCTGATTTGTTTTTTTTTTTCTAGAGCATTCGTTTATCAATACCCATATTATTCTTGTGATCTATACAAGTATAATGACGCATGTGAATGGCCATTACTTTTTTATATATTGTTAGAACGGTAAAAATATTTGTATTAAATATTTTTAAACTCAGTCCTCGCAAACACCAATCCATCCAAACAACCAGACGTTAGGCAGCAAACCAAAAAAAGGAAACCATTTAAAATGAGGCCCTGCAAGATCAAAATATATTGAACAGATCAATCAAATGATCAGTAAATCAAAGGACCAACCAACTAGTCTGCCACTCAAAGATCCGACCTAGATACGCATTGGACCAATCAGCCAGTATATTCATCTACTTAAACCATATACGCAACCCATTAAGCATACGTCCAGGCATCAAACAACTGAAGAATCCGTGGAACAGGATGGGTCTTGACATGTAGCACTAGGTATTCGACTTTTGTTCCGTTAATCTCTTTCGACTCTTTATAAAATGGGCAAAGATTCGTCGATAGTGTCGAAATATACGTTGAAAGATCCAGCGACGCAAGTACGTCATCAGGTCCACAAGCAATAATTAAATAATTAAGCGTGTTGTTCTATAATATCATTACTGAAACATCAACTAGCAGTGTATGTTTCTAAAAGGGGCACATTTGCGTATTAGCACGCATGTGTTACTTTTTGTGTATCAGGTCTTCCTACAATTTCCATCAATCATTGGTGTGTTAAACCGTGCCCACTTAATTGAATTTATAACAAAAAATCAGGGCTTGTTCGAATTACAACTTAATTTCAAGTCGTTTCTTATCATAGTAAATAAATTTGTTTCGAACGGGCACAAATGTGATTCACACCAGTTACTGAAAGAAATCGCCAACTATAACATAACAGAGCAGAACAGAATAGAACGGAACAATACAGAACAAAACTTTTATTAATCAAAATAAATCTCAGGCCACACGTATGTGGAATATAAGAATACCACAACTGCTAACAGAATGGAAATGACGAGAACTGTATCCTGCTTGTTCGGTAGCAGAACGTTGTCATCTACATGACCATTGTCATATGTGTTTAACCGAAACAATATCTACCTCAAAGCTATCTGACTGCATGCAACTTTGAGAAGCAGATAGTATACAATTGTTATTGCCTTATATAAAGATAGGAATAATCATCGCTGTCACCGCAGACAACAACATATGTTGCATGCTAGTTTCAACCGTTCACACAAGTTTGGCAATATAGTCAGGTACTGTAAAAGTCATGAGAATTATCATACTGTGATATGTGTCAGGACTTTCCTCACTGGACAATTGATTTAATTCGCTAATTGATTCAAAAGCGTACCTTCTTATGCCAAAGATTGCTGTGAAAAGAAGTTTGACTGACGAATGTTGATTATCGCAGATGCATGATATGAGTGATTCATGCCTTTGGACACACCGTCTTGCGTACTATGCTGATATCGGGTGAATCGTGTGGTCGATTCATTTCAACAAAGCGGATCAAATGATCGCCTAGTTGTGTTTCAAATAAGCAAAGGCTATATATGAAGATACACTTATTTGTTTTAAAATAAAATTAAATGCAAACAAACCATTTTACTACGAAAATTATTGTGGTTCAGAATGCTTGTTTTGAGTTATTAGTTGTATGCATACGGTGGAGTAACGTTAAAAAATCTAGATTTGTTGATTGTTTCTATATTAATGTTGTTTTCTTAATTACGGCGAACAATGTCGATTCTAATGCATTCAAAGAGACCGAGGACTGCCAAGCACAAGCTTGGCAATGTCGATTCCTATGCATTCAATGAGGTAGAGGACTGCCAAGCACAATGTCGATGTTAATGAGTTCGAAGATGCCAAGAAGTTCCAAGTACAATGTCGATGTTAATGCGTTCCAAGTGGCCGAGGACTGCCAAGTACAATGTTGATAATAATGCATTCAAAGAGGCCGATGACTGTCAAGCATACGTGTCCAGTCTTTCACTGTCCCTTGAAATCATGAAGACACTTTTCCATTCCTACATATATCAGCAAAGAAAAACTTCAGCTATATCCCACTGTTCACCTGCAATAATAGGTGAGATATATCCAGATTAAAACTAGATTTCCATCTGTTGTACATACCTAGAATGAAATATTGCTTCCAATGGACCTGTGTATATTTTCGTCTGAGTTTCCTCTTGCACAAGAGGAAATTGACAACCTCATAGTTTATGACCGTCTCCTTCAAAGATACAGACATATTGCTGTTTGCAGATAAATACTCTTCAATTTTGGAAAACAAACTGAGTCTACTTACCAAATAAAAAGGACAAAAATAAGATGTTAGGATAAAAATTATGTTCGTCATATAGCGCAGTTGCTATGTCTAGTATCAATTAACATTTAAATTCAATGTTAAAATGTAATGTTGTTTATACAAGTTTACCACTTTATGTTAGATCGCGATCAGTTCTTCAAAGCATGAACTCGTGCATAAATTTGATAAATAAATGACGATGTGAACGTCTTCAGTCTATCAATCCTTTACTAACATTGTCCAGAAATAAAACGGCATCCATTATAGACACAAACGCTTAATTCATTATCACATCTCAAAATGACAAAGCTGTCAAGAAATAGAATCCCTAACGACATAAAAATCAGCAATATCAGCACATGCTTTAATAAACCATCTCCGCCGTGCCTATCATAAATGGGCACACCTAGCTATCAGATTAAGGGATATACTTTTCACTGTTATTACCGGTACTTGAAATGTATCTGTGTATTACACAGGTGACGTTGTGCGACTCATGTTACTATGGAGACATCACAATGCACTTATCTTGTCTTCTGGCCATCAATCTTCCTTTTTGTCTCATTGTTAAAACATATTTAGGCAATATTTGCTTGTCAACAGTAGAAGGGGACGGCTTTTAACCTTTCAAAAAGACTTGTTCAGCACTTCGTCGTTAACTGTTTTCTTCTAAAGTAATCATATAAATAAGATGGCATTGACTTATGCAAATGAAGACAGGCTGTGTTTTGTAATTAACAAATACACTTTGTTTAAATCACTAAAGGCCATTTTTTACATTGCATAAATAAACCGATGCACTGTCAGAGCTCAAGATAAACATGAATAGTCCTTAAACTCGCAACTACTACAAATATATTGGTCTCTGATCACCTAACGATCACACATCACAAAACTCTAATTTCACATTTTCATGGGTTTTTGTTTTACTTCAAATTTGTGTGACCCACCTCTAAGTCTTTCCAAGCACACGGTTCGTACTTTATGCCGTGCACAACAAAACACGACCCAAACACTTAATTCAAAGAATTGATCCTTTCTCAAATTAATAAACACGTAAACATTAGAACGTCTCGATAACTCGTTATGTTCAGAAAGTAGTAATGGGTCCATTTTGCCAAACTAATCAATGCTGCCATAATATCGCGTGACAAAAAGTAAATTATGTATCTGCTTATGAAAATTGGCTAATTATTCGATTGAGAAATATCATCCCAATACGACTCCCCATAATTAACAAATGATCATATTACTTTAGGAAAGCCATAAATGTGGACGTAAATGCAGATATAGCCTAGGTTTATTATTTTATATTTTAGTAATACAAAGAAGGCTGCCTAATTATTTTGACGCCTTACTTTCGAGAGAAATGGCGTCGTATGAATGGGATTTCTTCCTTTTCATGTAGACTTATTTCGACATCCTCCTAATTTCGAGATTTTGGGATATTTCAAATATGTTATATGGAACACTGATCAAGGAAGAATTCTATATCTGAATCAACATAAATCTTACTGAAACTACGAGGTACACGTATAAAGTTGAACTGTCTGCACATTTATTTTTCTAACAGTTTGTTTTAAAAAGCTGTTGCTAAAGACATTATAGAGAACAACTAACGTATAGATTCGAAGATTTAGAAACAAAACCATTTAAACCATATCTGAATGCAATATGGTCTAAGGTATAATTACTCTCAGTTTATATCACTGATGAAACTCAAAACTAATAAACACATCTTACTACGTCCAAACGTATCAGATTTCCATTACTTTCCACTACATTTATCACTCTTCCGGACATATAAACGTGCCACGCTACTATATTACCGCTTATACGTAACGAGAAACTAGATTATTTTATACAGGACAGTCGCTCTTATAGTTAGCAAAATACAAAGTCATATACGATGCGTAGCATAATGGCCGACATATATTTTATCAGCTTTCTTCACAGCAAATAAATCACTGACTGGTGCTAAATTGAATTCCTAGGGTCTGACACATGCAAAATAGGCTTGGCAATTTATTGTAGGCGATACAAAAATACTATTTTCTTCTAAACAAAATGCGATGTTTTTGTCTTCGTGAACGACGTTCATTCTAACTTAATTGCCAAGAAGTCTAGGAATGCATGTGAGCCTTAATAGCAGAGAAAATGGCAAATGACTTCCAAGCTGGCCATCTCGCTTTCCACGAAGCGCCACTGTCACCACGCTCATGCTTGTTTATATAACCTGTTCAAAGTGTTTCCAAAAGATGTGGAAAATATTTAAATACTTAAGGTGGCGCTCTACAGTTTCGTATTTAGCATGGGGTTAGAATTTTAAAGATAAAGAATTTCCTCACTGGTTGTACTGGCTATTTAAAAAAGTTCTTATATATCTTCGGTATTGTTCAAAGAATCTTTAATTCCCTTTACTTTTGGTGCAAGATTGATGAGTATAATAGCTTGGCCTTACACTAGATGTGCATCTCTCAAAAACCTCCTAGCTTCACTTGGCCATTTTCACTTCCTGGACTTCAGAGGTAAATTTAAATAAAAAAGAGACGATAACTTTTTTTTTGGACATTTTATATATTTGGTAATTCATTCACAGCACTTTCAGAAGCTGGTACTGTCTAGTCTGGCAAAATTAATTTCTCATATTTTAATAACTGCTGAAGATAGTGTACTTTAGACTAATTCAGGCGGATTCTTTTTTAACACAAGGGAGCAGTCATTTCAGTTAGCTGTGTGCTATGATCATGAACAATTTCCACAAGTACAATATCCAAAGAAATGCTAGCCACAGTACATCAAACTAGCATAGATGTATGTCAACATTCTTTCCATTGTGAATGTTTCGAATGCAACAACTTCACCTTACATGTGTCACACTCTTAAAAGTACAGAAAGAGCACATAGGTATTATTATTGTATGATTTAATTTTGATTGTATGGCTGAAGCATTTATGTCGCAATCATTAAAACAGTCCTTTTGAATAATTATCCTGTATTTACCCTCACAGAAGAGTATTGATTAGTGTCAGAGTTAAAAGAAGCCCAGCCCTCCCCCCTTCCCCCTTATGATGAAAAGTGAGTTATTTTAGAAGTGCACATTACATTTTATCAACATAGCAACCAATGTTATGCTGAAAGACAGGACATAATACTTGCCAGAATTATTCCTGAGATGTCAGCAATAAATTTTTCAGTTTGTAAAGGGATGGAACAGATGAGGTTCATGACGGTCAATGGTCAAAGGTTCAAATATGTGCTTATTGTTTAATATGAAAGAAAGCAAATTTGCTTTGTCATCCTTTATTTTTTTAATTTCAATATAAATAAATCAAAAGAAACATTTTCACAATATATTTCTTTCACATCATGCATCAATTTTAAATTTACGTTGACTTCACTCCTATATTCTAAGACTTCCAATTTTTCCATAATTAAAGTCACTACTCACACAATGCTACCTCAAGACATATTATGTAAGCAAGAGCAAAAAAATCATAATTAGCTTATTTTCATGCATAAAATCAATGTTAATGTACAATTTTGTTCCAAATGCAAACAACGTCATCTTGCAATCGTCACTCTCTCAAAAGTACATAATACACCATCGCCAGCAGTTAGAACACTGTTGTTAACTTTGCTTCTTTTTTCGCCAAGATTCAAAGCATCGACAGCTTAAAACAAGGCTGACCTGGTGTCCAACGGTCTGTGTAGGCAGTGGCGGTGTTTGCCTATGTCAATGGAGAGCTGATGGGTAAAAATGAAACGTGTTTAGTTCTAGCGACCGATTGAAGTTTTTCTTGATATATTTACCTTAACAACACTTTCTTGCAAATAGCACATATTTAACTTTTGAACTTATGACGGCCACGGTCTGTCGATGTTGTCATGGGAAAGTTCAAATTGATTGATTACTTCTGAATATGTATGGCTTTCTTCCATATGCAAACTCATATCTAGTCAATGCATTATATTATTATATTTTTTAAATTTTATTACTGCATTTAATTGCTGTCAATGATTATTGTTCCCAAAATTAAGGTTGCCAGGCGCATATATATTGTTTGGGGCGTCGATTTCTAACATATAGGCGTGCTTGTTTCTACCGCAGAAAAAGATAGTTGGAGAGCTAACTTGATTCTTAGCAATAGGTTAAATGAACCGTGGATTGCATCGCCGTTTTGACAGCAGACAAATGTATACAGGTCGATTATATTGCTGTCGGAAAGGCTTTGTAGTAAACATAGCGAAGACAACAAGGTTTCTAACCATTTACTTATATTGCGTCACCCACATGTGGATCATTACTCTTTTCGTTTTTCGAATACATCATTATGCGTTTCTTCAGGGAGTTTATTGATGGATGAAAAGTTATTTTTCTGGTTTTTTTTTTTTTTTTTTTTCTCAAACTTGTTGTCCATCGGTCTCAAGCAACACATCGCATTATAAGTATACTGTTTTCACAAAAACCTGTGAAATATATGGGCCGTACATGGACCATTTCTATACCTTCATTTTGTTTATCTTTTCTTAAAATCTGTCCTCAGGTCTATTATCAGATACATATCTCTTGACGGTTATATTTACTAAGCCTGATGAACGAATGTGTCACATAAATCGATAATACACATGCTATCGGGAATGAATGTTATGCAAATTACTTATACGTGACATGAATAATTACACCGATAGCATCTTTATTTGGCATATGGCATCCGCGTCATCCTTTTATAACCAATAAATATTCAAATTGTTATTAACTGCGGATATGACATCAGTCGTACATCTGGAAGACATTCAATTTAAAGTTTTGTTTTAGAGACCCTATGGTACTGATTTCAAAGTGTATCTCTTGCAATACAGCTGTCGGAAATTTATCGTGATCATATTTTGTCTAAATGGCTCGACATTATAATATATGGAACTCGGTTGTCGAGATTATTCAGGGATAAAATTTTATTTGTGTGTGTGTGTGTGTGTGTGTGTGTGTGTGTGATTTGGATTTTTAACGTAGCTGTAACATTTTTTCAGTCATATCGCTATGATTTCTGCAGTGTGACAACTTAAAGTGATATCTAGCACTGGGACATCATGTCGCAGCCATGTAGCATGATGTTCCACCCAGTCACAATTTCCTGACATTAGGCAGACCAGTCCTATCACTAACCTCTTAATGCTGATCGCCAAGCGAGGAAGCAGCTAGTACCATTTTTTAAAATCTTTGGTATGACTCAGCCCGGGTTCGAACCCGCGACCACCCGCATCCGAAGCGGACGCTCTGCCCACCTGGCCACCGGAGCGGTAAAATTATTTGCTAATTTAACGGCAACTCATAGCATTATCCGCTTATTCCAGGTGAAATTTGTTATCTGTTTAGTAGTCCATGTATGTATGTATGTATGTATGTATGTATGTATGTATGTATGTATATGTGTATGTATGTATGTATGTATGTATGTATGTATGTATGTATGTATGTATGTATGTGTGTATGTATGTATGTATTTATTTATTTATGAATTTATGTATATATGTCAGTATGCATGCATGCATGCATGCATGTGTGTATGGATGTGTGTGCGTGCGTGAGTGCGTGTGTATGCATGTATGTATGTGTGTGTATGTATGTATGTTTTTCTTTTCGCCATACAGCAAATACATATTTCAAAATTCAGCGAACCTATATTTCGTTTCATACCTTTTACTTGTTAGAAGGCATTGGTTAATTAGCACGTGAAAAGAGCGTGTTGAATAATGTAGTAATATGACATTATATTGGAATCAATATCAATGTATCTAACATTCTAGAACACGAAATCTATTTAACGTTTGTGTTAACAGTTTCTGGCAAATCTGGAAGAATGCAGATAAATTGTTAATAGTAATCAGTTGAACAAACAAGCAATATAGACCCTGATTTGCTGGTGATCGGAGATTACTTTTGCAGTTGAACTCGACTTATGTGTTCGTACAGATTGTATCGATCTTAATCAATGTATATGAAGATTACATTTGGGCGCGAATAAGAGCAACTGACCAAAATTATTTTTGTTGGGCAGCCTATTTTGTTCATGACTTCATAAAGGGGGTTCAACATGTTTCCACTTTTATGAAAGCTGTCTCCCCCCACCTCAGTATGGCATGTTAGTATCATTATTTGTATGACAAATGTCTCTATTATCTTAATGTTCGTGATTTTCATATCATATCCATATTGGCTATTTTCTAATTACTTTTGAGATTAGTATTACGGTCCTCCTCTTCCTCATCATCATTATCTTCACGGTCATCGTCATCCTCTTCCTCCTCTTCATCATCATCACGATGATCATCATTACTATCTTCTTCACTGGCATCATCATTATCGTTATCTTCGTTGTCATCATTATCGTAATCATCATTAGTATGTAATTCATGTTGCGTGAATTGGTGCAGTTGTTATAAACGATAGTGACCAAGCATTTCCCCTAAGGATGGCATTGCCTACTCCTTTAAGAATGATGCTGTGATCCATATGTTCCCCAAATACCACGTTGCTTAATCCATTTGACTGATGCTGTCATACACATAGAGATGTTTTTAACAGGACCGGAAAATATGCAAATAATTTATCAGCGACGTCGATAATGTTCAGTGATAATACCCCACTGGCATCAGCATTCACTTATTACAGCCTATCATATTATAATTAGCATTCGCTGCGGATATGACATCTTTTATCTCCTGGGAAATGAATAAAGCAAGCATATATTATAGTTTGAACACAACGGTTGAAGGGTTTTCTATGCTTGTCGGTTGCAACAAAGGTGGTCTCGAATGAATAATTAGTTCTTACCTGTACAGGGTAATTGCTTGAACCTTCGCGAATAAAAACTTTTGTGCCTCGTTTATTTAAGTCTTGATGATGTAATCATCAACAAATTTGAAATCAAATAATGAAATAACAACATAAAGAAATTTGAGCTGTGAAAAAATAAAACCGAGAAAATAAACCTAAAATGTCCCAAGACTGAGCAAGCTCTAACGGATATACTGACATAATATCAAAACAAGAAGAGTGTGCTAATATTTCACTCCAATTAACATTTTGTTTCGAGCAAATATATCTCTTACCCACGCTTAGTCTAAGTGATTATGCCGCCAAAGGAAAGATTCAAGTGACTGGTCATATGCAAATATTTCGCAGTTCATGCAAAAGTGTCTCATCTTGATGTAAGAAAAGAAAACTCAGACTGAATTCTACATTATTGTGGGACTAACAATGCATAATGAGTTAAGATTCCTGGCACTTCTCATTTGGTATGTACTCGTTCTTAAAACTACACTTAAGAGTACCAATATATATATATATATATATATATATATATATATATATATATATATATATATATATATATATATATATAATTTAAATTTTTATGAATTGAACTTGTTTTCTGTAATTTGATTGGATGTAAATGATCACGTGATACTGATCTGGAATATTTTACACATCCATCTATTCTGTGGACTACTTTTGGTTCCCTGTTTCCATGTAATTTGATGTGAAGTTTTATCTATATCAACGCCTTACACCATAATAATAACAACAACAAAAACCCGCCCACCCACTCTTGTGATTTCTAATCAAAATGTACAAGCTCCTGATTAAAATGGATCATTAAAAGTTAAATTAATGTAATTGCACAGACCGTCCAGCACTCCACCACTCACCCCTTTTGCCAAAAAAGGCATGTGGTAGGCTTTAGAAGCCAGTCTTCGGAAATTATTGCATTTCACCTCGACATCATGTTACACCAGCGGATATTAAAGGTCAGAGTCATATATCAAACAAAGGATCTCACTAAAAATGGACACGATTTTGCTTTTGAAAGATCGAAATGCGTACAAAGTAACAACAAAGTTGGTATATCAACACGTGCCATATGCAAGCATAATGTTCGAAAAAAAAAAAAGGAATGTTCCTGGTATAACTGCAACAACCGTTTTTTTTATATATTAAAATAATGATCATAACAATATACCACTGGCATGACCCGCGATGACATTCTTCCCCATATCACTGTATAAAGGAATATCACTCACAAAGTTAACATAACATATATATCAGAGAGAGAGAGAGAGAGAGAGAGGGAGAGAGAGAGAGAGAGTCCTTTTAACTAATTTATCTACAGCTGATGTACTTTTCACGTAGCATATTTAATTTCTCTTTCTACCATATATCTTTTTAATTATACCTAGTTCATACATATGAGGTAAGCAAACAATGTTAACCATACATGCCCATTCTATCTAGTCCTACGAGGTTTATCAAATTTTTTTTTTCCCGCTCTGTAACGTTACGGAATTTCCCATATGAAGACCAATGTTATTATGAAGGGTTACATTTAGAAGATAGTTCAAGTTTCATTGTTTGCGTTGAAATTTTCATCGAGTTATGACCATACTTGTCTTAAAACATGGCTCTTTACTTTTGTTTCCGCTCAGAGACTTCTAAAGGTTGGAATTAAATAGAATTTTAATATAAGGCTTCTCATGCAATAGACATAATTTAATTTCGATTTTCGCCATTTTCGCAGATACTCTTAGATAGTTATGGTCCATTTTGACTTGGAACTTAGACCTTTTTCAGCACATGATTGGCTATCTGGTTCTGGAAGAACTCGGGGGAAAAAACACCAGAACGGACCAACAAACCACGGTAAGCTATTAGCAAGATTTGTCACATGGCATTGTTTTCCTAACTCGAGACTCAAACCATTTGGCTTCATTTAACATGAATTAACAGCTGTAATAATTCATTTGATAGCTCCGCTTTATATACAACAGTAAGACAACATTTGTACTACCAGGGATAAATGGCTAGTTTAGTTCATTTGACAGTTTAGCTGATCCAATATCAAGACTTTAGTACTAACAGGGATGACACACTGGTTTCAGTCGTTTGATATTTCAGCTGATTCCAACATCAACACGCTAGCACTACTGGAGAGGTATAGGTTGTTGAAGTCATTAAAGTTCAGTTGATCCAAACATCAATACATTAGTATTAACGGGGATGCATACATGGTTTATGTCATTCGATAGTGCCGGTGATCTTAACGACAACACTTCAGTACTAGCAGGGATGCATAGATGGTTTTATTTATTTGATAGTGCAAGTGATATGAACAGCAATAATTCGGTACTAGATGGGGTGCATGGCTGGTTTAATTCATTTGATAGTTCAGGTAATCTAAACGGCAATACATTAATACTAACAAGGATACACAACTGGTTTATGTCATTTGAGATTCCAGGTGATCTAAACAAGCAATAAATCAGAACTGGCAGAGATGCATAGCAGGTTTAAGTAATTTGATATTTCAGGTAGTCTAAGCATCAATACATTATTACTAACTAGGATGCAAAGCTGATTTAAGTCATTTCATACTGCAGGTGATCTAAGCATCATAACGTTTGTACTACCAGGGATGCATAACTGGTTTAGGTAACCTGATAGTTCAGGTAACCTAAGCAGCAATACGTTAGTACTAACGGGGATGCGTAGCTGGTTCATATACTGGATACGTCTCAGTTTTGGTATAGTAAATTCCTTTCAATGAAACTTTATACAACAATGAGTCTCATTGTCCCTGCAGAATGCGTATCAGTACAAATGAATCATTGTTTAAATCATTGCAGTTGTTTCTTATCCTAGTTTAAATAACTGATAATTTCCTGTTACCAATATAATAATAGAGCATGGCATAACTAGGCGTAGCGCAATTGCATGTCTAAATAATAAACAAGCTTTATCCTGTTTTATGCATAATTTAGTTGCACCATATTGGCAGAGTATTGGTGGCATATGGACACATTGTTTATTTTTCTTGTCCTAGAAGTTTGCAGGTATAATCTATTTTAATCGTAGGAATATAATCGGTTTTGCTTTTGGGTCAATTGATTTTAAGGACCGCTTTTCTTGGTATCACGTGATTACAGTCAAATCAGTACATAAAGGTAAGATCAGAAATGGTTACAACGAAAATAAACAACAAAACTAGTATCCGCATTTTTCGTCTTAAGCATCTTCATCGTTATAGTCATTACCCAAAGCATCTTTATTCATCTATATAGTGTCAAAATTATCCTCACCGTTATCAACATCGCTTTTATATTACAAGGTTCAATTCACACGGTGAGTATATAATTCCTTTTGTATTAAATACCGTTTACAGTAATATTATATAATTTTTTATTCACTGTATGTTCTCACGATTTCTTTTTAATGAAGCCAGTATCTCTCTTACTCTTTAGGAAAACACCGTTATAAATTTAAAATGTAAAGTGTATAGTGTATCTTGGATACTACTGTCCCGACCCCGGTACTGCCTTTACTTCATATCCCTTTCAGTTGGTGTAAAGGCATATGAAGACAAACTTAATCTTTACTATATCATATTATGAGAAAAAAATTAATTCTTTCCCTCCGATTTCCCAGGAGAATAAACGAAATGAAATAGGTATTGAGAGCTTCATGTCCTTAATCAGTTCAAAGTTTGGCTTGAGCACGAAATAATTAAACCATAATCCCAGATTAATGGACCTCGAGCCAAACTGGTACGAATAATTCGTATGCATCGCTTTGTGTCAAGCGCAGCAATGGATTTACCAGAATGTCAGAATTGTCATGTTTTGTTAACGTCATTCTATGAAAGGAAACCGATATTGATCTGATGGATTGAATAAGGATAGGGCATATTATATTTAACCGAACACGTGATCATTCTTGGTAATCGCATGCCATGGCTTTCAACATAATTCATTTAGCAACGACTTTAGTTACTTGTAATCGCAATGAGTTTTACTGTAGTGCACATATGTTGAAATTGAATATTTCCTGTGAGACGTCTACAATATAATAATATGATTTAATGTCATATATGATACTTATTGATAAACATATTGATTCTTAAATTCCTGGCTCACCCCCTACTCCTTTGAGACATTTTTGATGCCTATCAGCTGACTTCTGTTTCAATATCTGCTTCGTACATACTATCCTAGCAACAATAATGAACCACACTGCAATTTAAAATTTACTCGCCACCGTGAAAGCAGTGCTAAATATATCCCAACGATATTATAATATTATACTGAATTGTTCTGTCTCATCTTTTTGTAATGGAGGCTTCAATATGCATTGATCCATTTCTTCATTTTCTCCTAATATCAATATTTCGTTGTGTTGAGCTTTCTAAATGACATTTCATTCTCCTCAACAAAAGTTGTTTCGCCCATTGTGAATGAGAAATACTCCATATATAGTAGCGTATATTACTGCTCTCTGTTCAGCTTTCATTCATTAATTATATTCAATTGTGTACTTTCTATAAGAAAATTATTAATATGCGTGTTTTAGGTATTAAATATTAATCCCTCTTTGCCATCGTGCGCCACATGATATCGGATACAACGTGTGTTAATACGCAATATCGAGTACAATATGTGCTAATACTCACGCAATATCGAGTACAATATGTGCTAATACTCCGTTAACAACCTACATAGTTATCAATATAGTCAGAAAATAAAATCATGCATATGTAATATCGGTATTGCCATGTAATACACTGAGTATGTCATGTCATTTTAGACATAATAACGACGCTATAAAGTATCATCTTAGTAATTCAACGTATTTAGTATCATACAACATTACTGGGTCGAACGTTCAAAAGGAACCTCTAATCATCCTGCAACGACATGCGCTGTCAACATTGATGTTCAAGCACCTGGGTATTTTAAGGACAAAGACGAAAAGAAAACTTCTCACAAACACTTTTAAGCGAAACTACTTAAGGTCTGTGTGCTATGCTCTTTTGACGCGTATGTTAAAGACTAAGAAAGAAATCACTTTCAAATTCCAAACAGAACGTACCTTATGTTTTCAAACTGAGCATAAAATGGCATTTCCAGCAAGTGCGTTCCACCTTTGCAAATTTATTCAATCTTTCGAACACTGCAGATGAAACAAACAGAGATAATTATTTATTTACTAATATTTATTCCTGACCATAATTATTTAAACTGAAAGAAAATATTTTTGCTGATTTCGCTTTATTTGTTGTTTGTTTGTTTTTGATTTGCTGGTCGAATTTGAGTTTTTAGACTTCTATTGGATATTTGATGGTCTACTACCTTTACTATTATGCATTTTACAACGTACACGATTTCAAACCCAATAACGTTCATAATTTAAACCTCGATATCGTGAAGGATATTGACTATATTCTTTGATTTCTTCTTAACCTCATTCATAATCATCATTTTCATTTGTAACGGCATCAAGGTTTTACTTTTTGTAATAATTTCAAATTGTCGATATTCATGATCTTGTAATAAATCTTCTTGAAACAGAATAGGCATTAAGAATTGAGTGATTCAACCAGTTTATGTTAGAACCCTCAAGAGAAACACTTCACCTTTCCCTTAACGCGAGAAGCTGTGGGAAAGCAATTAAGTCCAACGTCATTAAGAAAGCTAGTTTTCCGAGAATATTAGCTGGATATGAAGGACCATCGCGATATCATATGTGTTTCAATATGTGTCTAGCTTTTGAAGAAATGTTCAGGATTATTGTCAAAACTTACAGCATGTAATGAAATGAAAATTGAGAAATATCTGTTAAATTCTGTGCTCGATTGATGTCTTGAATAAATCTCGTGGTTATTTCACTGCCAGATGTTTGTTTGCGTCTATATTCTGCGATAACAATGTCACGATGCAATCAGTTCGGTACCGCTGTCAATAATAAAATGTCCCCTGTCACGCCTTACTCTGTAGAAAAATAAGCATACGTGCTTTTGTAAGCTATAATAATCACAGATTGCTTTTGTAGTATCATACTTGAACTATCGCTTTTAGAATACTTCTAATTTGTTATTATTTTTTGGTCTTTATATGTATGGGAAGGAGTGAGAAGGGCTGAACACACTCATACATGGCACTGGTCTTCTATTGTGTAACAAGTCTGCTGTCTTCTTCATCCAAAGTAAACATTTGCACCTAAATACAAATCAAAGAAGAATGACAATTATTTCAAAACAGTTACAAATGGAATTCAATCACCTTAAATCGAAACCGAATCTTGTCGAGTAACCTATGCTATTAAACAAAAACATAGGAAACATAGGTTATTGACATAAATCGCTCAAATGGAGTAAAAGGTGCATTACAGACAAATTTATAAAAATGATTGTGACCTTGACCCTATCTTTTTGGCCATGATGAAGACACAGGCAAGGGCGGTTACTGAATTCAGGCCTAGAATTAACAAGAAAATTTCCTTGTAGCCAGAAGGACTATTTGTTTGAGAAATTTACTAGTCCTGCCGAATTGTCACTAGTCCCTCCCACAAAACAGTATCAAACATGTATATCGATTAAGATCACTTTTATTTCGTAAATATCAGAAACGTTTATAATACAGAAGAACAAATTTTGCTTCAGAAAAGTTTTCTTAAACATATTCTCTTTGTTCACATGGAAAACAATGACTGATTTTCCAGAAATTAACTGCAAATGACTCAGTAAACACCCATTCTGTGCTTCGTCATCCAAAGTGAACAAATAGCTTAAGTAGGGAAAAGACAAGGACCTCATCCACACTGGTCATTACGTATTGTAACGCCACATAAACAATTTAAGGCAGTTGTGTTATAATTAAAGCAGGATGAAAAGATCTTTCATTATAGCATAGTAACTGAGAGTTCTTTCATAACAGATATGATTCAATTAACAAAATATATGTCTCCAGCTGAGTTCTTTCATAACAGATACGAACCAATGAACATGATGTTAATCCTTTAATGAAGGAATGGTTAATAGTAATAGCGGTTTTGATAACAATGACACTACAGTGGCTTTCATATGATTGTTTTAATCGGTTCTTCCTCTACACGTTTCATCCCCGTTGTGCATATTCTGACATTTATGTAGGTGTGTGAGGTCAGAGCTCATTGACTGTCGTGAAGTTAATATACGCAAAAGTGGTGTTGAAATGGAATCAAAACACAATTAATTTTACTATATATTCTTTACATTTGTTTCTCAGTACTGAACTTTCCATTGTGTCCAAATGATAATAAATCATATCTTAGTCTAAAGTACCTTCCAAGTTTAACTCAGAGTAAAGTTCTTGTCATAGGTTCACCAGAATTTCTTTGAGAGGCTGGACTGTGAACAAAGCACTGTGCAGTGGAACACATATTTCACTTTCGGATCATCACCAAGGCCTTATTACTCACTGTGTACTGTCGCTGAAACACACACATTCAACTACAACATAAGCGCATATTCTAAAGATTGAACAATTACCTTCAAATCCAGAGAGAGAGAGAGAGAGAGAGAGAGAGAGAGAGCTAAACTGACCTAAGCGGAGGAGAAAAAAATTAGAACAAAGTCATAGTATTTTCCTGGTAAAGATGGTATGTTAGATCAGTCGAAAACGAGGCGAGTTTTATCAATGTTTATTAGAATATTGGTCATAAAAATATTATCTTGCAGAAACTGCGTCTCGTCAATAACAACGGTAGTATTATAAAATATTACCCTATCCTGCATCGATTGAGAGTTGTGTTGTCTAATTAGATAACGCGTGACATTATTGAAATAACGGGAGTGCCCAATCTAATAGCGTAACCAATTTTAGACTTGGTTTACTTCTTACTAAATGCTTTCATGGCACTGGACATTTGCTGTTGAACAAAACTTATTAACACAGTTTAGAGACTTTAAGGCAAGAGGCAATTTCAGAATATATCTCTTACCAGTAGTTTGAATAAGGTGGTATGATTAGTAGTTGAACATTCAGGAAGAAATTTGTAACGTAATACCACTGTAATGTTTTTGTTATTTTTATGAGCCTATGTTTCCAAGAAATGGTAGTTCTACTTTTGTCGTAATGAGAAAAACACGAAATTGGGCAATAATTGTGTATGATGTGCTTCTTTTTTTTACGTCTGAAAAGTGTTGGTACTTTTTATTTTCAAAGAAGATAAGAAGATAGCTAAGTTATATGGTAAAACACTGAGGATAGTATTTATTATTTAATATGAGATTGCTCTCTCTCTCTCCTTCTTTCTCTCTGTCTATATATATATATATATATATATATATATATATATATATATATATATATATATATATACGAAAATACTGTTGCTCGTCATCTGGCTCACTAATGGCATTCTATTGTGAACTCTTTTATTTGATGCGATCCAAAGGCTTGATTGGCGATGTCAATGATGTCTGACCCTATTTTTACCAAAATTGGATTCACTGACGTAAGCGCGCGTGGGCGTTTTGTGGTCTGAAATAGAAGATGAAAAACCTATTTTTCAAGCAATTCTCTCATTCACAGACAGACAGACAGTACAGAATTCGGCATAATACTGGACCTGACAAGTTAGCAGGTTGTTTCTATTCCCTAGAAATAGAAAAGAGAGCAAAGGATAGAAAGTCCCTAATCGAACTTGTCCGATATCCTGAAATAATAGTATAAAGCCATAATGTTTCAGTCTACCCTTTTAACGTTTTGGAACGCATATAAAACAATATTTAGCATCCCATGTGGATATTCCAGCCTTATAAGAACAATGAAATCAACAAGTCATGTATTTGAAAAAAAGACCTTCTGACTGAAATACTGTGACAGATTTAAATGTACTTTTTCATTATTATTTTCATCATTATCGTTATTATTATTATTATTATTATTATTATTAACGAGCCATGCATGCAACGCCCATTAAGGTAAATGGAAGAGACATTACGTTATGGAGATCTGTATTTATACTTACCTCTTTTGAAACGAACATGTATTAAGTTATTAGCGTAGCTGATTTTGACTCTCGTTCAAAAAAGAGAGCTTTTCAATCTGAGTCCCAAAATCTCCGTATTATTGGTTCGTAAGTCGTCGAAGTACCTCAGCAAATTGATCAAATTTCTTTTCTGATTAGAGGGTGAATATTCTTTTGCCTTGCCTAGTTCTCTAAACCGATTTGACACCATCAATAAATAGATTGGCCATTTTCTGGGAAGTAATTTATCAGACTGCCATTGTTATGCCAATCGCAACAGCTTCTAGCTTTTATCATAAAAGCCGATATTTACACACTTAGGCGTAATTTACTTGACGCAAAATAGGTGGAAAGTCTTGAGTTAATCGGCAAATGTATCCCCAAGGAAGCAAAACGAATATCGCAGAGACAGAAAAGAGCGGGTAACAGGCTATATTCTTTGGTTGTCTTATGATCACACATCTACCCTTCTTATAATCCTTATCTCCCCTCTCCACCTCCATCATTATCAGCATAACTGTCATCGTTGTCATTATCATCGTTCTACTTCTTCTTCTTCAATAGGTTCATAATGTTTAGGCTATTAAAAAAATGATAGACTTTATTTATTTAAAACAAAGTAGATGACACGAATTGTGTGAATCAGCAAGGTTAACAACAAATAAAAATAAAACACATTATCATGACACATTTCAGTCTATTGGCAAGCTGACTCAGTATGCAGTTTATCAAGAGAAATATCATATGTGAGTATGATTGCAAGTTTTCTTTTTCTTCGTTTTTTTCTTTTTTTTTTGGTCCTTCTTCAGCTCCTTAGGTAGAGCATCAAATTCATGATCGAAGGGTCTCTGGTACGAAACCCGCCCAAGACAGATTAGGTCGGCTGCTTGGTGTGTCCTTGGAATAGATACTTAGTTTCCATCTCTTTGGCATAATATACGTTCAAAGTTCTGTTAAAAAATAACCAGCGACACCTACTATAACAACCCTTCTGCCAGAAGATGCGGCTTTAGAGGCATTTATGAAAAGCAGACTTCTAAATATCCAGCTTTTCCAGTTATTCCTTCTGTAAATCCTAAGAAAAGTACATTAAAACAAAAATATTTTCGGATACGACACGCTGGTGTTCTTAAGTTGTATCAGACATGGACATTGCCGTAATTTCTCCGTTTTATCTGCACATTCATAATGTGTATCAAACCCAAATGAGCCTTCCATGTACAGTAATTGTGCATTATCACAATCGTAAATATCAAACGCCAAACATGATATAGTCATAAACTAAGTAACAGAAAGAAGCACAATTAATAAGTTTTTTTTTAATTTTTTTTTTACAACTTTAACTAATTTCATTATCAAAGTTATAACATAAAAATATAAGAGGAACTTAGTGTATTATGAAATGAATTCAAAATGACCCTAATAAATTTCTATTAAAGTTCATAATAATCAAGTGTTCCGAATGATTTTCATATATCCGAATGTTCTGGTCTGCCAACATCCCTGATGTATCAAACTGGCGCTGTCCAAAACTTTTTTGAATAAATCACAGTAGTCCCAGAATAATATTATTGTCCAATGAGCACTATGTATTTGCACTGAGTAATCTATGCAAATGTTTCCTCTCAAATAATATCGAAATACAACATAAAAGATGCATATGCAGACTTGATGCTACAAGAAGAACACAAGAAATAAGAATGATAATATTATCCAAAGACAGGAACTTACAAACAGGGATAAAAGTTAAAACACGCATTTGCCCGTACTTGTTACGTGTCAAATTGCAAATCCCCAATATCATAAAACAGCTCACATGATCTAACCCATCCAATGGGAAATAACTTAATTCTTCGAAGAACCCATCTGATCGACGTGTCTAGTGGTAAACAGCCTTAAACAAATCAACACATTTTTTTTTTAATTATTAGTAGCTGTAAACGCGTACGTATGCATCTATTTATAGATCTATGCAACTTTACGCTCTTAATATCTTAAAAGAGAACTTATACAAATACGAAATTTCAAAGATAATTAATACAGTATACGGTCAGAATAAAAGTTACTGAATATATATATATATATATATATATATATATATATATATATATATATATATATATATATATATATATATATATAGAACATTATCCGTAGTATTTGTCATTTGTTTATTTTTGTGCAATATCATACCAATCATATGCCAACGCTTTCTGGGTCAGTCTGCCCCCTACTTCAATTCACAGGGTAGGGCGTCTGCCAGACTGTAGATGGAGTTGTAGCAGATATAATTGATCTCTTTTTATCCTGAAGTATTGCAAAGATAACGTATCACACTAGCCAAACGAACCAGCGCAAAGGTTAAATTCCGCTCTATTACCGTTACTCGCTTGAAATGAACCAGCATAGACGTTAAATCGCTCTCTATAACCGTGGCTCGCTTGAAATGACCAAACGTATACAGTACGCTAAATTAGACTCAATTACCGTGACTCCCATGAAATGACCCAGCATAGATGTTCAAATACACTGAATAAACCGTGACTCGCTTAACAGCCGATTTATACTTATTCAAGGTTTTGAATAATCAACAATTTCAAATTCCCGAAATCCTTTTTTAACAGAGCTGTTTACATACACCAAGGTGCGGAATCTTATGGAAACGTTAGATATTATGTTGTTTACTGTTCATTCAATTCTTCCAATTTTATTTGTTTCTATTTGCTTTCATGGTTACACGAACGAGTATTATTTTAATACGCTTCCAAGAATTTCTTTGATCTGGCTGTGAATTGGAATGATATGTTCAATAGATCAATATATAATGACTTTAACATTGTTTTTGTGCACGGAAATGTTTTTGTCGATCCTTAGTTTTCGAAATCGCATTTGATTCACCCAAAATAGACAGATAATTGTTTTCTTATTGTGTTTGAGATATTCAATATTTTTAGGTTTTTCATATTCCACTTGTATCAGCGACTGACTACGTCCACAAAAGTCGGTTTTAATGATACTGGGCATGATTAACAGGGGCTTAAAACAAACAAGATTTAAATTATGGAAGAGATAATCAACACGTCGTTGGGCCAAGGCAAAGAATCACATTATGTTCACACATTTCGTTAGATGAAAGGGCGACTGAAAGCATCCAGAACGTTGACGGACCTGTTGAAAACATTGACTAAGATCTATAAAAGCTTTTATTTCAAAACTACTTGATTGTGACTGACTGTACACTAATGCAAGATATATTTTGTATGAATCGTCAACAGATTGCAGTCCTTTTGAACCTTCATTTATGATGCTTATGTGTACCTTCGAGCAATGCTTGGGACAGATTATCAAACGAGCTTCACATTTTAAAGTCTGTTTAAACATTTAATTTGTCCAATCTAGAAATGTATTCTAAGGTCTACCAACCTTTATGAGTAAACAAGCCAGTTGTTTTTTAATTTGATTCCATCATTGCCGTTGCTGCTTTTCTTTGTTAGTGTGTGTGCACTGTCGGTCTTACAGATTTAATCAATAAATGAAAAAGAGATACATTAGATGCAGTTTTTCATGGACACGTTTTCTTATTGCAAAGATTAACTTATTGCAAAGATGTCGAAATCGATTCTCGATTCTGATTTCACAGCACCAAGAAGTGGAATGACTAGGTGGTTTTTTTTTTTCATTCTAGAAACAGTTCAAGTTGTCTTATCCTTATGTGCCTATATGAATCCCTCCTTCTCTCCATTCATCCTCTCGTATATACATGCCCTTATTATAAGGCGAATCTATCTTTTCTTCACTTGATTCTTACTTACTTACTTTCTTTCTTTCTCACTATCCCTTACCATTTTTGCATACTTGTTATGAGGAATAAAATTCAATTTGGTTTATTATTTTTTTTCAGATAGTAACTTTGTGCTGGGAAATGCTCTTGCTGGGGGTTGCCCAATTGTATATTGTTCGGACGGTTTCTGCGAATTAACCGGACTTCCGCGTGCACAGGTCATGGGGCGAAGCTGTGCGTGCAAATTTCTGTATGCGGAAGACACAAAAGTAGAAGATAAGGCAAAGATTGACGAAGCCTTGGAGAAGAAAGAGGAGTTGAAAATTGATATAACGTTCAAGAAGAAAAACGGTGAGTATACTTTACAAATTATGCATGAAAACTATCTTAGCAACAAAAACTAGTTACCATGCTTCAGATGGCGTTTTAATACTTTTGAAAGCCATTATATGCTCCTTGCGCTATCTTTTCACGTTTATGTTACTGACTAGACCAAGATAATCATCATCGATCGTACTGGGAATATTTATATTACATATACCAACTGAAAGCTGAAACGACATAATAACCGATGCAACAACAATAAGAACAACAAAACATAATTATTATTAACACCTGCAATAACGAGGCAAGAGTAGTTTTAAAGCATCATAATTATCAGCGTCTTCGTCGTCTCATGCATATTAATTTTGGTGGTACCTTTAAAATGAAAATTGCAACACATCTGAGAGAGTAACGTGTTTTCTAACTGGTTAGAAGAACATTTTATTATTAAATTCCACGACACACTGTACAAAATTCCACTATACACTGCAATAAGTTCTCCGATACACTGTATGAAATTCCACGATACAATGTACGAAATTCCACTATACACTATGAAATTACAAGATACGCTGTATGAAATTCCACTATACGCTATTAAATTCCAAGATATATTGTGTGAAATTCCACAGTACACTATTAAGTTCCACGATACACTGTATTAAATCCCATGATAGAATGTATGAAATTCTACGAAGCAATGTATTTAAAACCTTGAAGTCATTGTGATATCAGAACTCTCCTTGTGAGTTACAAAGCCTTGAAATTAAAATCTATGCTAATTTCGAGATCAAATTATTTCAAACTTATTAGATTGTACAGCGCGTTCCAGTAAAAATAAGTTTGCAACATAAAAGCGCTCTTAACACCCTAAGATCCTTAAATATATAGAAAACATTTTCTTTCTCTACATTAATACCAGAGTTATTTCATCTTATGTTACGAAACACGATGTTTTAACGAGTGGCGAAACCACGTGTTCAGATATATAGTTGTTGGTACAACAGCACAAAATATATCTTGCATTATCACAAGAATAAAAAATTTCTTTTTATTATGTACCAGATGTACTCTGATTCGAAGTGTACACAATTAAAATCTCTTTTCAGGCAATTTTTCGTATATTCAAATAATTTTCGTAGTCGGAACACATAAATATCAGTGACTTAAGAGAGCGGTATAATTGGGATTACATACTATGTTAAAGTAAATTACATTTGTGACATGTTAAAAACTATTTGGTCATATCTGGCCACAAAGTTTTAAAAGTTGTGGCCATACATTCGCAAAATATACTTTTAACCTTTGCCATGTAAAATAGATTTGTTTTAAAAAAAATTACTGCAACTTAAAATTAGGACACATTCTGTCGGACATACATTCTGTAACGATACAAGAAGATACTTGTTTCTTGTTTGAAGGGAACACAATCATAATGATGCTAACGTTTGAAAAGACTTGATTTAATTTCTTTTACATGAAAAAATTAGTCCCCGAATTAGGAAACTTCTGATGAAATTTAATTTCAGATGTGTTTGAAATGTTAGCTCGTAAAACTGGTCCAGTCAGTATACAGAGTAAAGTTATATAATGTTAAGGATTCACTGATGTGGTAATGTGATTGAGCATCTATAGCGTAGTTGTCGATGCATCGTGGACCAGACTTATTTATACACACCCTCTTTAATGCACAAACCCAGTACAATAAGTTTGCATATTTGAACTGTGTAATAATAGCAGGACATCACCGATGATATCATGAAATCATAAAGTGTACATATTTAAAATCAGAGTTATCCGTATTACCACTAATTTTTCGTATCGGTCTTTGCGTTGTTTTTTTTTTTTTTAAAAAGCAAAATTAATAATTTTCCGCATGTGATACATGCGGCTTTTGATTTATCTTCGTTTCGGCCTTTGCTTTATATTCGTTTCCAATGATAGTTATGAAAATCTTATATAAAGTGAAGCCACAACTCACCATGGTTGCCGAACGATAGACAGTATTCGACGAATTTCATAAATTGTATTTGACATATCACTGGTGGTACACAATATCTGACTCATTTCATAAATGTTATTGGACATATGAGATCGTCGAATAATATATTACAGAAAATCATACGAAAATTGAAAACAAATGATAAAGGGACTAGGCTATTTTTTTAAAACTCCTTTTAAGAGAAATTCTTACATCTCCCATCATTTTTGAATGAATGTGGTGACGATATAACGCACTTGATTTCAAATGTTTAAGTAAAACTTAAACATTTAGTTGTAGTAAATCATATTGACCATTATTCTCACTCATATAGCTCTCACTCATATAGGGGCAGCACGATATACGCAATGAAAATTTCTACCCAGTCCCATTGCATCTCATCTAACAGATATATTTACCTTCTATACCCGCTTAAAATACTGAGTCAAACTGCAAACAACAAAGATTATTTTGTGCCGTATGCCAAATATGCCTGCAGATCAGGGTCTATGTTGTTTGTTCTACTGATTACTCCTAACAAACTGCACAGACTCATATCTGCCGGCGCATTATGCGTCGTTCGGTGCAGTTTGCAGTTGGACTTGTTTTATAAGGGCGTATATACAGTAACTCAAGGTGATCCACAAGTCAATGTTGCGAAAGGCGATATCTTTCATTGTACAAAAACATTTCCGGAATAAAGACAAGGTTCCATTATTTGCAAATACCGTGCCTCAGTATCTGTAGCTGCACTTTTATATCTCAAATGAATCTATTTTTATATTTACAAATATTATATTTCTAATAACTCAAGGAAACCATTCAACTGAAATATGGGACAAAGTTACATTGCATATCATACCCCATACAGAAGCCCAATTGAACCCGGAAAGTGAATTAGTATTTTGCACTTCACGGCAACGTTTTAGATGAAAGATAATCGTTGCCTATATCATATTCAGGAAAAGTTATATAAAATTGATCAATAACTCTGGGTGTAGAACTATCGTTTTTGTTAACATTTTCTATGGAACTTGACAAAATGGATGTGATACTATAATTTATTGAGAATTTACATTACAGTACAAAGTCTCGCATTTCATTTTCCGACATGTTAGACACAGATACCAACAATGGATAGAGGCATTAGTTATATTATTTGATATGCGTTTTCTTGGTTTCTATTTTATGATATTATAATTAATATTGATTATTCCAAATAGTGTTTCACAATAATTCAGCGTTCCCGTAATGTTGACTGTGACCAAATGTAAAACAAAATAGAAACAGTACATCTAATAACAATATCCAACGCTAAAGATAACGAAACCTCATTAAGAGCCACACCGCTCCAGTGGCCTTGTAGTTAGAGCGTCCGCCTCGGATGTGGGAGGTCGTGGGTTCGAGCCCCGGCCGAGTCATACCAAAGACTTACAAAAATGGTACTAACAACTGCCTCGCTTGGCGCTCAGCATTAAGAGGTTAGTGTTAGGACTGGTCGGCCTGGTGTCAGGATAATGTGACTCGGTGGGACATGATGCTACATGTCTGTGGCATGATACCCCGCCGTTAGACACCACTATAAACTGCCACACTGCAGACATCGAAGCGGTATGACTGCAAAATTGCTACAGCTACGTTAAAAATCCAAATCACACACACACACACACACACACACACACACACACACACACACACACACACACACACACACACTTCTTTGCCTGTTTGTTTGGTCTAGTTTCCTGTTCTCGTTCAATGACAAACATTTAACACAGTTACAATGCACAATCATACGGAAGCCCAAAAGGGTTACATCACCTATGCCTGCGAGATCGATGCAAGTTTCCGATATCAAGGTACACTAATTTGTAACTTCGATTTAATATTAGTAAAATGATGAGAGAGAGAGAGAGAGAGAAGCAAAAATTTAACATATGTCTTTTCAAAGTTTCCATACAAACAAGGGTTTGACACATATTTTAGTTTAATCCACTTGCGACGCCATATATACATCTGGAGTTCTAAACACACTGAAACAGTTAATATAGATGTATGTATATACCGTAATGGGCTTTAAGGAACATAATAAGAATGTAACCAACACTAACTGGACTCTACAAGCATCCATCCATCCAGCCATATGCACGCACATACATCCATGCATACATACATACATATGCACGCACGCACACAAACATACATACATACTTGACCCCATTCTTCCATACTTACAGTACCGAGTTCAACAGTACAGCAGGCCACCCATTTCCTATAAATATTGGTTGATATCATCAGCTCTCTACCGGACAGAACCCATTATGTTTAAGCTGACATTAAGATAATATACACCTGCTCTTTATTACCTCAATACATTAATATTATTACGGCAATGCAGCAGGGAACCATAAACTGTTCAGCACATAAAAGTCACAGTTCACGTTAGTTTATTTTTATTTGATGAGGACCTTAGTGGAAAGGGTCCATTGATCTCTTTCGAATCATTGCAAATAGAACAAAAATGCGGCAGGTTACGATTTAGGTGAATGTGATGCAATGCAATATGACCTCTGACCTAAGAATAGCCGCGTGAGCAACGGACAAACTTTAAAACATGGCGGTTACGTTTCAGTATGCAGAATTAACTGAAGACGATGTGACGGGGGAGAAATTATCTTACAGCCTAATATAAAGTTACTTTTTATACAACAGAAAGGGTCATTACACTACCTTATCACTACAATTAGAAATCGAAGTAAATTTATATTGTTTATTTAATTAATTTAGGCCACAGTCCTATAATACATACAAAACTGTTAGTTTATTGGAGCGAATTGCACTTCTTATAGTATAACTGGCAGAAGTTAAGTACATGCTTTTTTTTAGCTAATAGAAGGCATGTAAAATGTTAAACTTTGAGATGAAATTAAACTATATAATTTTACTGAAGATGGAAGGGCACACCAACCGTTATGTTAATATCTTTTTCTCTATTAACTTGGCAAATTAAACAAAAAATGTTTGGTGTTCGTCATGAATTAACATTAAATTATTTCTGGACCACAAGCTAAAAACACCCATTTGAAGTAATAATATCTGCCTCAATATTAATTTTATGGTTAGAACATCTAAATAGAGACAAGTCCGGAAGAATGTAGAAAGACAAATCTTTTGCATAGATTTTTTTTATCAACAATTCGTAATGACTTGTATTCTTTATGAAAATAGATTTTGTTGAATGATTTACGTTCTCGTGCTAATTTAGATGAGTATAATCTGTTTTCAGTTATGAATTTAAAGCAAGAAAGAACAATAACAAATATAAGAAAAGATAGCCAGATAGGATAATTGCAAATTCTTTGAATTTACACAGGGATGAAAAAAAGAAAAGTATAGTAAAGGGCAATAACATTTCGTAAAATGTATATTATACATTATACAGATAATAGAAATGGAAATACAAGATGCAAATTACGACAGTGAACCGAGATTACGACTGAATGTATTTTTTTACTGTTTTTATTAGAACCAATAATACATCAATTATCTTCTTAGTCGATAAATCATTGATCTACCCAAAATAGAGGGCTTTAAAGTCTATAAAAAATCTTTATTTGTTTTATCTACTAAATCTGGTTAAGAGCAACATTGTTCAGAATATAAGACAGTGTACACTCTAATATTTTTTTGGTTGTCCACAAGCATTATGGCGGTTTACGCAGGTCTTGCGGGTTAATGAAATCAAAATTATATTTGTAGCAAAAAGGCGAATTCGTAACCTGTCATTTTTCACTCACAAAATAAATTATTATACACGAGGAAAAAAGAGTAACATCCGTAGTAAATGACATATAGGTCGTATTTTGAACTTTGACGACATATAACGGCGGATATAGATCTTGAATGGGATCTGATTAATGATATAACCTGCAAAGGGTAGATTGACAGATATCATGTGTGACATGTGCTTAAAGACAAATGTCATCTCGTTTTGCATGCCTTGGTTCAGCAGTTTACCCTTTATCAAGTGAAAGGTTTCATGAATACAATTATCCAACGAATGAATAAGCTAATTAGGTGGTTGGAATGTGATATGAAACCGCCTCTTTTCTGTACAGTGGAATATCCCGCTATTGTGTCCGTTTAGTGTTGAACAGTATTTTATTTTTTGCAACTCAATTATTCTAGTTTGAAGTCCCAAGCACAGACTTACCATGCTATTGTTTTTATTTTTATCATTTGAAACACACACTTATGCACACACATACGCACCTGTGTGTGAGTTTGTCCTACCCGGACGATGCTGCAAATATCCAAATCAAATTTAAAAAGAAAAGAAAAGATTATTTTTTTAAATAATTTTTTAAAATTTTTTTTTATGAGATTATGACAGTACGGGAAAACAACGAATAACTGGATCTGTGCTATGTCTTTGCACCATATCACCAAACTCATATTCCTTTCTACCTGTGTGATTCCGAATCCAACATTGGTTCCTATTTATGAATCTTGCCATATGAAAGTAGATTATCTTTTAAACACATTAAGGTAATTGTTGTATGATTTATCATTCCCTTCATGTCAATAGCGGATTCAGTAACCAGCCTTGAATCACCATTGATAACAATAAGTAGAATTAATATTAAGTCGACATATGCCGCTAATGGTCACACGGTCATCAACCGGTCATCAAACCTGCAATCCGGCGGAATGAGAGAAACTACATGTTGAATAATTCATCAAATTATAGTTTATATGAGCCATTTAACACGGTATTTCGAATGGGATGACGTTGTAGTCAAGAGTTTGTCATAGATTTGACAAGAGTGGATAGACTATAACACGGTGATACTCGTTCAAACTATTTCGCATTTTATAACTTTTGATGACACCCCCACTCATTTTATAATGTCCCTTTGAAATAATATATTTACTGAAGAAATTAATCCCATTCCATACTAACAGACTTAGCATGGAAGTAAAAGAAACCTGAGCTTGTGTTTGTGGTTGAATTCATAGAAAATCACGAATGATCTTCTATATGAAAATTCCTTGCGATTTAAAGAGCATACAACTTAAGCTGAAGAGTTCTGTAATGTCCAGAACTATATCTGTTACTTCTTGGCTGCTTGTCATTTTGCCATATTTTGTATTCCTTTCTGTGTTTGTTTGTTTGTCTCACCATGTTTTTCCCCCCAGTAATGTAGCACCGAATGCATTGGGCACAAGGTCTATGGTTATAATATACAACTGTATAAGCATCCCATGTTGGCTTTGATGATCAGATGAAGATATATTGTTTGCATCTTATTGGGAATACCACCCGAAATTATGTGTAGTATCAATGGAGTTAGTTAATATCCCTTTTACCAACCTAATACTAATTTATGTATAATGTTCTTGTAAATCTAACTATACGAAGTTGTATTGCAAATACATGTACCAAATGGTAACTGTGTCTCCATGCATTACCATCGTCTTGTCGATATTGAATTAAATTTGCGGTCCTGAAACTGTCGCTGCCGTTTCTGCTAAGCGAGTGCGTTACTCAACCGGAAGTAGACGCCAGTCGCCATCTTCCAAAACAAACCTACTGCTTAATTAAGTGTCTCAGTTGTCATGTGCTGTATTGATAAAGGAAAGGATAGTGGTGAAATCTCTGTGAAATAAAAAATGATTAGAATTGTTTAATAGAGAGACTGTATACGTTGCTTACAGCAGACGCAAGGAACTTGTTCTATCTATCTATCTGTCACAAACATCTATCTTAAATAACAAGTATATTCAATGCATTCAATATATTAACCACTGCTCCGTAATAAGCTGGTAATTGGGAAATGTTCAAGAGTGTTTGCACAATAGCAACGTTTTCAGATACAATCTGGCAAGGTAGTTTTGTTTTCTTTTACGCTCAAGAGATGAATTTATTTTAGTGACACACGACTGGAAGGAAGAAGTATTAGAGATCTATATCTTTGAGTGGGACCTGAGTGGAAGGCAGCAGATTTTGTCTTAATCATGCTGAAGAAAAAATTGTCAGCGGGTTGAGTCGGTTTGCACGATTAAGCACATCTTCGCTAGCCAAGGTTCCTATAACCCTATCTACACCTTGGCGGATCGAACGGCTATATCGGTGCTTTGTTCTAGCGACATCTATTGGATTTCATGTGTTGCCTCCCTTAGTATGTAGTTCCAACTAACCAATAGCGTGGTGCATTGTACATCCACCGAAAACGGTGGTGGCAACTGACTTGAAAAGGATACTTTGTACGTTTAACATCGTAAGTATGATTATGTACCAGAGGGAAACCATTACAGGTCTATTTGAGTGAACGGTATTTGCGCAAACACGGACCGTCACTGGAAAAGTGCTTATTTATCAGTCCATTCAAGTTGTGTGTTCCCCTTGTCTCGATCACGCAGGAACAACGTTGAACAACTTAATTTTGCTTGGATGCGGTGGCTTGCCGCCGCATCCAATGAAATTCACAGACACGAAACACAGAAATATCTGCTTTCTATGCAAAGGTGTAGATAGGGCTATCGATACCTTGGCTAGCGAAGATGGATTAGGCAGTACACCTATTATAACATTCAGTATTTTAGTAGAATGACTTTTTAAACACATTATCATGTAAATAAATTTAAATTACGGACACGAACATCGATATTTGCTCCTGGTATTTGTGATGTTACGTCATTAATTCCATGTTTTAAAATAGATATCGTCATATAATTGAATGTCGTATTAAGAGGTACACCCATGTAACTCGAATAATATGACTTTCCTAGCTAATTTGTAAAATTAATATAAATCATCTCTTTCCTTATTCTAACGTGCTTTTACTTCAGTGGCTACAAGACTATGCTCTTAATAAAGAAAGAAAAACACAAAACAAAACGAAAATTTATTTTTGATGGCCTGATGAAAACGCTAGAATAGCGTAATTTTACAGAAATTATCTTCACCATTTTTCTAACGAATTACTCAATCCGTACTCACCTCATCAGCCGGTATGATTTCCAATTATTTCTTATTTCGCCTTTAGGAATCTAATGGTATCAAGGGAGATAACTTTGCAAACATATGCTGATAATTGTTTTTCCATATCTTACGTACGGATTAAATATTTGCAATCAGTCATTGCTTTACTATAGGATCAAAACTATCCTGCTTCTTAAGGCTGTGGTATCTTGAAGAGCTTATCAGACCAACATGATAATTTACAATTTGAAAGTGTATCCGAGTGAACAGTGA